>JAVBJF010000595.1:0-148851 GCA_033439095.1 Pseudococcus viburni
AATGTCGAACTCGTCGCCGTTGGGTACGGCGGTCGTCACTTCCGGTTTGTCTTGCTTGTGGATTAATTCTTCGTTTACGTCGTCCAGATTCGTTGCGTACGTCGAATCGTCCCCGAATACCGCGCGCGTCGACGTGTACGTCGAATCGTGATCGAACGAATTTTCCTCTAGTAAGGCGTTTCCGTTGTTCACTGCAAAAGAACGAAAATTACCATTGATTAATTGTCAATCGAAATTTAAGGGTAGGAAGGAGGGAAAGGTCGATGAGAAAAGTTGGGCCATTGTCGTGAAATAGATAAGTTCAACCATGTCTCACAATTTGGAAAAAAGAGTTGTTATTATCCAGGATTTGGGACATTCGGGTCTTACAAAAATATTCTAGTTTCTTTTTTCCGATTTATGAACTTGGAAAAAAATTTCACAGCACCACTCTTTCGACTTTTGAATTTTTTTATTTTTTTATTTTTTTAATAGTTCCTGATTATTTTTGCCCAAACAGAATTTCAACGATCTAGGTTCAAATTTATTCTAATTTCTAAATTCAAATTTTTTCAATTCTTTTAATTCCGACATTTTTTTTTCAAAATTATTGTATTCAATTTCAAAACTTTTATTTTTTAAAACTTCAAGTTTCTCAAAATTTTCCCAATATTTTTTTCAATTTCATATTTTTGAAAATTTTTTCCAATGATTCAGTCAGAGCAAATTTTGAAAAACGTAAACATGGAAATTTTCTTTAAAAAATTCAAAATAGAAAAAAATTGAGGAAAATTTTTAAGTTGAAGGAAAATTTTAAAATTGAAGGAAAATATTTTCAAATTATGGGAAATTTTAGAGAATATGAATTTGAAAAAAATTTGAAGAAATCCAAGTTGAAAGAATGTTAATGCTAAAATTTTGAAATTTTGAAATTGTAAAAAAATTGTATTAAAATTCTTTCAATTTACATTAATTTCTTCAAATATTTTGTTCAAATTCACATTTTTTAAGCTTTCTACCAAATCGAAAATGACTTCGAATTTTTGAAAAAAGTTTTCAACTTCATGTTTTTCAAAGTTTATTCAACGAGACATTTATTAAACATTTCACAATTTTTTCTTCGGAGAGGAGAGAATCTCTAAAGTTATGAGGGTAGATTCCAAATAGTGGAATGGTATCACAGACCTCATAAATTTTTGTGGGGTAAAATCGAAAGACCTTGAATAACGAATTTCTTTTTCAGAACATAAAAAAATGACAAAAATTACAAAACTTAAAAAAATCTTCCGAAATTTGAATTTGACTTGTTTTTTTTTAGGAAAAATTCGCCATTCTTGATAAAAATGGGTTGATTTGAAAAAAAAAAACAAGATTAATCCCATTTCTTTTGTCTTTCGACTTTTTCCATTCTTGGACTTGAAAAAAAATATGTCAATTTTTTCATCAAGAATGACAAACGTCTCTTCAAGTTTAAAACCAATGGAAAAATTTGGAAATTTGAGAATATTTTTCTAAAAATTGACCAAAATATTTCCTTTTTGAACACCCCCAAAAAAAACATCGAGGCACTAAACTCGAAAATATTGTACACAATTAATCAAAATTTTAGTTTCTCATTTTTTTCTACTCTACAATGTTTCAAGTTTGAATTCAAAAATTCAAAATTTTCCATGTTTTAAATTCTCTAATAGTTTTTTTTAAATTGTTTCGATTTCTGATGTTTTTAAAATTCACATATTTCATACTAATGATTTTTCCTCAACTCTGAAATTTTATGCTAAAATGTTCACCGTAAAAAATTCTTTATTCAAGTTCAAATTTTCTGAAATATATTTTTTTCCACTCCAAAACTCTTCAATTTACTTTCATAATTTTCACTTGACTTTTAAAATTTTTTTTCAAAAAGTTTCTAAACATTTCTTTTCAACTTCAAAATTTTTCCAAATTTAAAAAGACGTAAGAGAAATTACAAAATAGAATGATAGTTTAATGACTCGTCAAGCTGAAAAAAATTGAATTTTCGATAACATTTGAACTGGGATAAAATATTTTCGAGAAAATTATGAAAATTCGAGTATAAAAAATTTTATAGCTGAAAAAAAAATCAAAAGTAGGTAATAAGAAAATAGAACAATGGAGAAATAAATGAAAATTCCAACTTGAATTGAAATTATTCATCAATTGTTCTTAAAAATTTTTTTCTCAATTTCTTTCCAACTTGAAATTTCAGAATTTTTCCCCATTTTTTTTCTGACCTTGAAATAATTTTTTTTTCAAACTCAAATTATGTTCAGCCCTGAAATTTTTCTTGAAAAATTTTTCTACATTCTTGAAGTTTTTTCAATCTGAAATTTCAAGATATTTCATCAACTTGTTTTCCAATCGCTTTTCAACTCAGAATTTTTTCCAGTTTACAATTTGTTGACATTTTTTATAAATATTGATTTTTTTCAAATACTTATCATTTTTTCATTTTCCAAAAAAAATTCAATAATGAGAAAAAATTTCATGATGTGACTAGGGTAGGTGTGCAAAAGAAGACATCATTTTAGATAATACTTTTGAATTCCAGAATTCAGAGTACATACGTGTGAAAAAAAATATTAGGATTGGATACAAAAACTGAGTTGGAAAAATGTTGAAAAGAAGTTTAAAACTTTGGAGTTGATGGTTTGAAAAAATGTTGAGAAAAAAACCAGAGTTGAAAAAATTTTAAGATAAGAAATCGAGTTTGAAAAAGTTTCAGAATTCAGAAGCAATTTTGAGTTTAAAAATATTTCAGGGGAAAATTTGGTTTGAAAACATTTCGAGAAGAAAATTTAGCAACTTGAAAAAATTTAGAGAAAAAAACTTGAATTTATTTTTTTTACTTAGTTTTTAATTCAAATACAATCAATTTTCTGATCACAAAAAAAATGTGAAAAATCGATCTCGTTTCGATTTCGAACTTCCTTCGCCGCAACCTCCCCCCCCCCCCTCTAAGAAAAATTATAAAAATGGATTTAAGCTTTAAGCGTAAGTTTAAGTTTTATTTTTTTAAATTCATTTCAAGTTTTAAGGTTAAGTTTAAGTTTTATTGATTGGCTTACCAGCCCTGGAAAAATGAAAACGTTGCGAAAATTTTTCAAATTTGGTGCCCAATGCATTTTCTGTGTAAATTTAGCATTCGGAATTTTTCTTTTTCTTTAAACGAAAAAAAAACGTGATTTAAAATTACAATTTTTGGTTTTCGTTTTTTTTCAAAAAAACATTTTTTTTGTTTTCGTTTTTAGAGGTCTGATTTGAACGAATCGTTTCAATGTGATTCATTGAAAAAAATACTCTTGAAATTTATTTACATACAAAATTATTCAAAAAAATCGTTCAAAAACGAATAGGCTTTCAAATTTTTTACTATAATGCTGTGGAAATGATTCTTCTGCCTGATCATCGAGTGAAATTGTCTCGATCTAAATGGTAAATATAATTCAATTTTTCTTGAAAATTTTTTGACACATGTTCAAAATAAATTTTTAATTCTAAAGAGTTCGTTGACCTTTCAATGGACAAAACGATTCTCCGGTTTTGAAAAAAATTCTCCATTAAATCTAAAATTTTGATAATTTGAAAATGAGTCCAGAGTTCGTTGTCTTTTCAACGAACAAAACGATTCTCCACATTGAAAAAATCCCCATCCAGTCTAAAATTTTGATTTGAAAACGAGCCCCCGTTCCCCCTAAAACCATCTAGGCCTACCAATATAGGAAATTTCAATCTCGAACCAAACTCAATACTCACATTCGTGATTAGCAACGTTATTGGAGGTAAACTCGTCCGCATCGAATCTGGGCATAATATTACTAGGTCGTTTTTTGATTTCTTTTTCGAAATCGTCCAACGAAGGCACGATAACGTCGTCCATATTCTTCTCTTGGCCTTTCAATGGCGACGAAGCGATGAATTCTTCTTTCAGCAATTTCTCGGTGTTTTTCACCGGATACAAGCACAAATCCGGACTCTGGCTGCGAGAATCGTCTTCGCCGTCTTTGGTTGGTGACACAGGCACGAATTCACGAGCTTCCGGATTCAACGTGTAATCCATCTCGTTCGAAGATAAATCGCCGCTGCTCTGTAACACCCGAAAATAACCCATGATGATTATTTAAATTTACTCAGCTTCAAATTAAGAAAAAAAATCGTTTTTCAGCTCACCTCGAGTTTCTGCTGCGACAAATTGGGAGATTTTGAATTAGCATCCGCTTTAAAGTAATCCCATCCTTCGTCGTCTTCTTCCTCTGATTCTTCATCTAAATTCGGTTTGCCATTATCTAAGATTTCTTTAACTGTTTCTTCTGCAGCAACTGTAGACAAACAAATGAGCAATAATTAACACCGATGAATCTCGAACTAGATTATTTCTATTATTTAAATAGGTATTTAAAATATTACATTTTAAACCAAACACCACACATACGAAACACACCCAATTTACGACTTTTTAAAATTAACCTCAGCTTTGGTACCTCGTTTGTCATAAAAATTCACTTCAAAATCGCCTCGTAATAATACTGTCGCTAATCGTGTGTGAAAAAATTGCAAGCAAAAGAAAAAAGTGGGGGGAAAATCGCGATTATACGAGTATTCGTCGTCATCGCCCGTAAAATAAACACCATATGTGCAATATCACGCTGGCCAAAACTTTTCTCTTTTTTTTTCGTAATTTGTAAACAAGAGTAATAAAGCCAATCGTAAATATCAAACAAATTTTTCGATAAATGTTCAGCCTCCCTCCCTCTCTTCTCGAGCTGTTTTATACTCGATTACATTTGTCGGTTCTTGGTTCATATTTATAGAACAAGGACCAGTGTACGGAAACGCGATCATGGTAATGTGATTTTCGTCGAGTTTAATCGAAAAAAAAATCAATCAATAATAATCGTGACCTTTCGAGCGAATAATTAGTATTTCAATTCGATTCATGATTGGAAAATTGTAACAATAATTGAATTTAGAATTCGATTGATTTTACTGATCGAAATAATGTTCCAAGTTTCGAACGGAGATATTGAAAGGAAAAAATTGAACGAGCTTTGCTGCAGAGAAAAAGCTAACGAAATTGAAAAATCGAGAATTTTCAAAATTTGAAGTTTCTGCGGCCCTCTCTGCCAATTTTTGTTCCCTAGGACCCCAAATTTATTCAGCCTAACGTATTTTGAAATTTTTATATACCCGAATTACGAAAAAAATCACAAGATTTCCTTCAAAAGGTAAAACTTATGAATTAATCGCAGAACTTTCAAAAAATATTCAAAACTTCCGATTTTTTTCTCAATTTCTAAATTTTTCCCCAAAATAATATTTCAACAAATTGAAAGATATTAAAAAATTTATACTAAAAATTACACAAGTTTTCTAAAAAAGCAAAAATATTACGAGTTTGTACTAAGCAAGTCGATTATAGAAAAAATAATTCGATCGATCGATCGATTAAAAAGAGAGATGGATTATGGATAATCGATGGTAAGATTAAAAGTCTTCGGGAAAATATTGGTTCAATAGTTGAAATTTTATCATTTTTCAAAACATTTCAATTGCCAAAGGAGCTCAGAATCAATCAACATAATCAATTATTCCATCAAATACATACAGGCAGGTAATTGGTCGATTACAAATAATCGATTGGATGATTAATCAACGTCGATTATTTTATCAAAACTTTTCGTCAATGATTAGAAAAAATAATCAATCATGAACGACAGCCCTAGTCCCCCCCCCCCCATCATTCTCATTGACGTCTTTTCAAGTCGTGATAAGTGAAAATTATGCATTTTTGAACATACAAATTTTAGTAGCAGAAAAAAAAATTACTTTTTGAGGAAGTTGAAAATATTTTGACTCAAAAAGTTTTTTGCATTTTTTTTCTAAAACATTAAAATTTGAACTTGGAAAAAATTTTTAGTTTTTGAAAAAATTTGAACTCAAAAAAAAAATAATTTGAGTAGATTATGGAAACGTGAACTTGAAAATTTTTATAGCGGGTAAAAAAAATTAGTAGGTAAAAATAATTAAAATTTAAACACAAAAAATTTTAGAGTGAAAAAAATGTTGAATTTTTTAATACCTAACGTTGAATTGGAAAAAAGTGAAACAAATAATTTGAACTTGAAACTTTTGGAGCAGAAAAAAAGGCAAAAATGTTGAGAAAATAAAGCCAATTAATACCAAGTAAAGCAATTTTTTTAAACCCAAAATTCCTACCATAATTATATTACAAGTTCGTAAAAGTGAATAATTCGAGGTTACCTACGTTATCTTGCTGAATTTTCTCATTTTTTTCAAATTCAATATTGTAGAAAAAATTATCAACTTTAACTTTTTTCCAAATTCAAATCATCTCAAAATTTTATTTCTCCCAAGTTCTTGCAAGTCGAAAAATTTTTTCAACTCAATCATCTTGATCACACTCATTTCAACTCGAAACGACGTCAAAAAATCAAATAAAGGATTAATTTTTTTTCGCTCATTTTTAATTTGCAATAAGATTATCAAGAGTTCGTCAAACAAATCGTCACGTTGAATGAAAGTTGAAAATTGAAAAAATATTTTAAAATTCTTGAAAAATCTGCCAGAAAAATACGAAAACCAGAAAGCCAGGGCTGCCAACAGTAGTGATTTATCAATAAAAGTAGTGTTTTAGTAGTGATTTTGCATCCTTTTCAACAAAACTACAGATTTGTTTGTTTTTGGGATGATTTCAGTGATTTTAAGGCCAAAAATTGAAAAATTTAGTAGATTTTGACTGTTTTTGACGGTTTTAGTGGCGTGAGACCTTTTTTTTTTTGCCTGCTTGACAATTTCTTCTCAAGACAGCCTAATTTCGCTTCATATTTCAAAAAAACACCAAAAGTGATTTTTTAGGACAGAAATTTAGTGCTTTTTCAATATCGATGTTGGCAGCCTTGCCAAGAAACTATTTAAAAATTTGATCGTGATTTTTAGCCATTATTAGGGTTAGAATTTTCAAGCAAATACTTTTTTTGTTTCCGCTCTGCCTTATACGATTTTCATAAGTTTTTCTTAACGATTTAGATCATTCTGAATCAAATGATGAATTTTAATAGCTTTTTTCCTACTGATGACAGCTATAAAAAGCTCATTTTTGCCCAAAAAAGCAGCAAAATGTTGCCTAAACTTTGATTTTTTCGAGTCATTAGCACTTTTTCGAAAAAAAATCGCAAAAAAGGTAAGAAAAATTGGAAATTTACGTCATTTTTTGTTTTAGGCGAGTAGAAAAAGTCGACTTACAAAAAAAATACCAAACTTTTCCCTTAAAAAAAAAGCAACTTTATTTACGTTTTTTTTTTTTTGTTAAATTCAATTCTCAGTTCAATTCCAGCCATCATACAACAAAGTTTTCATAATTGGTTTGAAAAAACTTTCATTCAGATACTCATCATAATACAGGTCTCGAGTCCTTTTTTCCATTTTTCATACATTTCAACTGCTTGTTCAGCAATTATTTCATTTTTTTAATGCTTGAAAATCCTGGCTCCAGCCAAGGGAGGAAAAGCTTGACGAATCGTAACCAAATATTCATTTTATTTTTAGACCAGTAACCAACCACAAACTTATTCAAAAATCAATAAATCAAATACCTCAATCTAAAATTTGTCTTATTCGTTCTCGAATGATTCTCTCTTAGGTACAGGGTTACGAGTATTCGAATCAGTTTTGAGTTTCGATTTATAATTCGAAAAATGATTCGAGTCTTCTGGCAGCAATGGTTCGTAATTTGAAACTTTCGAATCATTTTTCGAATTTTTTCTCTTTTTTTCGTTTTTCCAACATTCTTGCACTTTTTGGCGTAAATGTCGATTTTTTTAAAAGAAATTTTGACTCAATTTGAGGTAACCAAAAAATTTCATTGAAAATTTTAGGCTACCAATGAAAATTTATCAATTTTTAAAAATTTCAAATAATTTCTGAAAAATATCTTAGTTAATACCACATTTCTTTTTTTTAGGGGTAAAAAGCCTAATTTTGGTGACCTAAGCTTACAATTTTAAATGTTTTCCCCTAAATTTAAAACTTGTAGGCTACCTCAAATTAGGAAAATTTTCTTTAAAAGATCTAAATCAACGCCAAAAAGTGTAGGAATGTCACAAAAATGGAAAAGATGAAATGATTCGAATTCGCCTTTATTTTTCAGTTTACGTAAAAAATTATTGAAATTAAAAATGAATCATAAAAATTCAAAACAAAAATCCCAAAATACAAGAAATTTATGGTCTTAAATTTTTTCAAATTTTTCCAATTATCGAGTTGAAAAAAAAGAATTTTGAAAAACAAGGTTGGTTGAAATCTTTAAAAAAAATCAGGGTAGGAAAAAATTGAAGGAAAATGAACATTTTTGAATTAGAATTTTTTTTAGAAATTTTACAACTGGAAAAAATTTTACTAATTTCAGTAGATATTAACATTTTTTTCAACTTGATATTTGGAATAATTTTTTCCAATAATTTTGAAACCTCTCTTCAATTGTCTTTCAACTTGAAAAATTTTCCAATTAAAAATTTTCCATATTTTTGCCAACTTCGAATTTTTCAAAAAAATTAACCTCATGTTTTTCAAAATTTCTTTTTGCTCATGAATCAATTGGAAAAATTTTAAATAATGAAAATTAAATTAAACCATAGTGAATTTGAATTGCTCTTGATGTTATTTGAAAGTTTCAGTTAAACTTTTCTGAGTACTGAAATTAGTCATACATTATAAAGGGAGAGTTAAACTGCATTCTACCGAACAATTTCGTGAAAAAAATGTAAAATTCAACACCTTCATCAATGAAATTAAAATTAAATAAATGAAAAATTGAAGATAACGAGGACAATGAACTTAGATAAATTTGTTACTTTATTTCGAATGGGACGAAAGGAATTTATCTGAACTCTGTTCATGTGAACGAATTCAGAACAACTTCACGACTGAAGTGACAAATAGAAAATCCCAACCCGGGAACAGTATCGCGATCTCGTGAAAATTCTGACACCCCCTGTCATTGAATTTTCCGCTTTCACGCCGATTCGTCACCTAATTATTCATCCAATTTGGCAACCCTGCAATTGAAATTTCCCAGAATAGCCCGATTCCAATTCCAAGATCATCTCGAATGGCTTTCGTTCGAAACCCCATCAATTTATCCAACAGCTCGACAAAATTACACTCCAGCGAGACGCACGAGTCTCCTGGTAAAGGCAGACGGTGCAGCGGGGGGCTGCCATAGAAACAACATGCTGACCCATATAAAAAACATTGTTTCCTCGATTGTCTGACATGGTACGTCACCTTTCCGCTCGATATCCGTTAATACCCATAAAGATTGGCGGTAATTTTAACCATCACGAGACAAATCATCGTCGCGAAGAAAACAAGAAAATCGCCGGCTCGAGTTCTCAGATAGCGTCAGCTGTGCAGCAGTACTTCGATGTGCATTTTTTTCATACTTAGGAACGTTGCCGGAGCCGGTGTTTGTATCGATGCCGATGCTGTAGCTGTTGTTTCATCCAACACATCATAAATGTAATCCAAATTGATCGTAAAAATATCTAATTGAACGTGGTCGGTGCGAAATTTTACACTCGAGTAGTCAAATATTAACAAATACTCGTTCAATGTCATCAAATCGACCTTAGGAATTAATCCTGAAGATATTTTCGTCAGGCAACTTGTTCGCAGAACACCGAACTATAAATATACCTGCAGCTCCACTCGACCGATACTTTCACCTCGATAACAATATGTTATTCTTGTACTCGAATTTCATCGTATCGAAGCAACATTTCAATAGATAAGAACCGATTCGATTATTCCTCGGTATCGGTCACTCGTAACATCGTACAAAGTGTACGGCCATTTTCACCAATTATCAGAATCGTTCTAGATAAGCTACCAAATTTAGCATCTACGTTCGTTGACTAGATAAATTACGAGATGTACCTTCCCACATACGTCGAGTTAATCAATAATCATCTGAACTTCGCCATACATGGCATAAGCCCAACATCCAAGGTTACGCCGGCATTTTACTAGACAACGTACGTTTCTTTCGTAAGATTGAAAAAAATCATCGTCTACGGGCCTCAGCTTCGAACGTCGAGATCATATGATGTCATCGAGACGTAATTCGCGTGCTTTACTGCATTTTGGCTACGATTCAATATTGTGCAACAGGCAACCACCGAATCGGAAACGTTTAGGTAACAAATTCGCACCAAAGATGTATATCGACTCGAAATCCATTCAGAATGATTCGTAATGACTGATTTCTTCGATCGGATTACAACAGCTACAGCAGCTCGACAGCGATACTAAAACACAGCATGAAATTACCAGTACCATTGCACCAACGACGTAACGAGAGACGAACGCGTAATATAAATAACCTCATCAATTACCATACTCGTAACGATCATCTGACAAACATGCAGTTTTAAAAAAAACACCATAGAATATTATAAAGATACCTATACGTGTAGTTTTAGGATTCATCCTAAGCATCGAAATTCGAACCGTCGTCAATTACACATCAAACAAGAAGCACATGAAAAAATGCACTTCTCCGGAACACAATGCAATTCGTAATTGGTATTTAAGAAAACCGCATTTCTAATCGAGATTATTAAAAAAAGACGTACTATCGAATGAATTTCACTCCGCAACACTTGAAAAATGTCAGATTTTCGAATTAATTCGCAATATTGCACCGGTTGGGAAATAATCGCACCGAAGTTAATTTACGACAAAAATGAGTAAAAAAAGCGCCGAAACTCGTCAGCTGACGTCCAGACGAAACACAGATAAGCATCTGGTCGGGTTTGAATTTGCGCATGAGTAGAGCAGCGCTGCTTGTTACGTGCGGTGAAATTTGGAACTAGTGAATCGCGTAGGATCGCTGCGGGCGTCGTTCATTCATGGTTTTTATTTCGCCAATTTTTTACGCGTATTTTTCTTCGATGTGCGATTCGACGAGATGTTTTTTTTCCGAGTCGTTGGCGTTTCCTTGTTTTTATTATTTTGCGACGTCGCAATTGGATGAGAAAGAGTTGAGCAATGAGCTGCAGTTTGGTCTGAGCTTTGAGAGTATGACACGAAACTGGGTGTATTTTGGTTTCTTTTTATGGAATTGAAAACATTTCGAGGCATATTGCGTCACATTTTATTGGAAATTTTGTTCCATATTTGTCTCTAAGTCTCTATGTACGTTTGTATAGGAATTTTGTAAAAATCAGTGATGGAAAATTGGAACTGAAACAAGAACTGAAATTATGAGAACTGAAAACTGAAAACTGGAACTAGAACTAAAATGAATTTCAGTTTTATACCAGTTCCAGCAGTAGCAATTTTTATATTTAAAATATGACTTGAAAAAGTCAAAATTTTGATGACCACATTCAACTAAAAATTTTTTTACTAAACACCCCCAACCTTGAAAATTTACGTCGAAAAGTGAATAAAGAAGAAGTGTGTTGTAAACTCGAAAATTTCATGCAATTAAAGACGTCCTCTCATACATTAAGTATTCAAATTTTTTGTTGAAAAATTCAGGAGTTAGTCACAACATTTTTGAAAAATATTACTTATGACTTATGACTTTTTTTCTAGGATTCTTATATTTTGAGCTTGAAAAAGAAAAAAATTGTACTTGAATTGAAAAGGAAAAACAGCAAAGTTCATAAACTTTGCATTTTTTTGTCTTTCAAAATTTAAAAAACTGAAATTTTGGAACTGGTATTTGGAACTGAAAACTGGAACTAAAAAATTTTGAGAACTGAAAATGAAACTGGAACTGGAACTAAAAAATTTTGAAAACTGAAATTGGAACTGGAACTAGAACTAATATCATTTCAGTTCTGATAAAAATATTACGAAAATAATGGAATACATAATATCTGCTTAGCAAAGAAGAGAATTTGTTGTAAAAACAACGAACAAAATAAGAAAAAAATTTTTTCAAATGCATTAGAATGTACTCGAATCCGTTATGTACTTGAAAAAACGTCATGTTCGTTATCGTACCAACCAAACAAGACAATAACAAATTGACATGGCAATTAGCTGACATCATCGTTATCCCACGAATGCAAGTACTTAAAGATGTTGTATTGTATGTTGTAATATGTTAATAGCAGATAAAATTTTTTTGACTGATAAATTTCAACGAGTGGAAATTTTATTGACTTTTAAATCGGTTAATCGGACACTTCATGAGTCATAGATGAAATAATATGAAGTGTTTTAGTGTTTAATTGTCTGTAATGTACCGATAATATCTATCATTTTGCATATATCACATGCATACCCATAAATAATACATAATTAGGGAAATAAACCGAATCCCTGGAGAATTTTTATTTTATTTTACTATAATAATTTATAACGGTAAATTCCCTGGAAGTCATTTAAAATGAATATTTTTTAAAGTTTCGAAAGCGAAAATAATTTTAAAATGATTTGATTATCTAAGATTGAAATTTTTTATTACGAAATACATCAAAAAATTGGTTAGATGATTAAGAAAGTATTAATGACCTAGAAATCGGAGATGCAAAACTGGTTGAATAAAAAATTCGCTTTCAAGTTCAGAAAATTGTTGAATAAAAGTTCCAAGCAACTTTAAGTTTTAAATTTGTAATTTTATATTTGGTTGTCCAAATTTTGACTGGATGTAAAATCAAATTTAAAAAAATTCTAGCTTACATTTCCTAGAAATTTTTAGTTATTTTTGAAAACTAAAATGGAACAATTTTCAAAGTAAAAAATTTGAGAAAATTTTTTCACCCCAGTTTGGAAAATTTTCCTGAGTTTTGAAAAATTGCAAGTAATGAGAAATTGAATGAGAATTTCTAATCTGAATTTGGAAAATTGTGATGAAGTTCAAGACTAGTTTTGATTCTGGGGAAAACGAAAATGAACCTGCCATTTATCAACTAGGAATTTAAGTTCAGTGAAGAAGAAAAAAAAACAAAAAAATTTTCTGCGTTGAAATAAAACCTGTTAAAAATCTCAAACCCTCTTTTCTTCTTTTAGTTCAATGTGAAGTTTTCAGTTCACCTATAGTCGGTACAACAAATCGTCCAATCACAACTCAACGTTTTCAAATTTTGTGGTGGGAGAACGTAGGGGAAAAGTGCCTTCTTTCGTTGTACCGACTATAATAAAAGAGGTTCAATTTTAGGTTTTCATCAAAATTCAAAAAGTTTTACTTACTGTTTTTTTTTTTTTTGAATTTTCACTGAAAATCAAATTATTTTCATTTTAATTGAATTTTTCAGGGTCGATCGGCCTGAAAGAGAAGGAGGAGGAAGAGTCTTCAAAATAAACGAAAATTATGAGGGCCACCCCCTCCCCCACTCCCTGAAACATTAGGATCGAAATGACGGCGTTCCTTCATTAGACCATCGAAAAGAACAAAAATATTTTGAGCAAAAGCGGAAAACCTAAGGTCAAAATCTGGATGATTTGATGTCGAATGAGCCAATATCAAAACATTGAACTCCTTAAAAACTTGCTTACAAAATTTTCAAAGTATTTCAATCAACACTGAAAGGCCTACCAACTCAACAAAAAATCATTAAAAACTTGAAAAAATGAGAAAATATTTGAAAAAATTGACAGATTTCTAAAAAATTGATAATTTTTTTACGTGGTAATTTTTTTTCATAAATACGTACATTCTTTAAAAAATGGAAAATTTCTAAAAAAATAATGAATTTTAAAAATTTTGAAAATCTTACACCTCCTAAGATGAAAAGAAGACCAAAATTGTTCTCACTTTCAATCTCAACGGTTCCAGATGTCTCGATTTCAAGTTGGGGTTCAAAATAACCTCAGATAGGTACTATGGATTCTAAAGGTCAATAAACACGTATTTTGATATCTCACTCAAAAAAGTTTCAATTTTGGCTTTTCAACCCAACCTCCATAATCCTCTTTTTGTATTTTTTTCCACTTCGATCTCCCCCTCACCTCTGCAAGTCTTCAGGGAATTTAGTGGCTTCGAATACTCCCTGGACTTGAATTTTTAATTTTTTTTCCAAAATTATTTATGTTTGGAATATTTTAAAATTATTCTTTCTCATTTTTTCGGGCTTGATTTGCTATTTGATTTGGCTCAGTTCTCCTAGCGACGGAAAAAGAATTTGAAGATAGCTAATCCGACTTGGAAGACTCCAATGGATTGAGTTTTGAAAATTCGAAAGCTCCTGCCTTAAATTTGCTTGAGAAAATTGTCGAATTTTGTATAGGCAGTTTTAAAATTCAGCTTCAAGCTGTAACTTAACAAAATTTCTGAAATTTGAAAAAATTGCCTGACGGTAATAAAATTTAATTCAACACAGGCAATTTAATTTTATATTTATTTTAATAGAAATTTTTTGATGAAATTGGAATTTTTCTACGTTCAGAGCCGTGAAGAGATAATCAGGGCTCGAGGGGAAAAGAGCAAAAAAAATTTCGGACGTCGACACGACGCACGGATGTGGTTAAGCCAATGACAAATTTTTTGTTTGAGGAGCTTTGCAGAAATGAGACAAAAAATTTTAGGGCCTCCTTAAAAAAAAACTTGGGCCTGGGGAAACCCTCCTCCCCCCCTCTGTACAGGTCTGTCAACATTTCATCCGAGCAAATTTAAAACTGAGTACCTACAATCTTCGATGTTTCCAAAGTTTTCACTAAAATATTAAAATATCAGGTAAATAAAAACACGCGTTGATTAATGCAAAAAATTTTCCCAATTCACAAAAGTTTGACAAAAAGTCATTAAATCCATTCATGGAAATTTTTTCAAGTTTTCAAAAGTCTATCTAACTGAAAGTCACAATTTTGATAGATCAAAATTTTTCCAAGGCTAAAAATTGGTTTTCAACTTGACACTGATTTTGGGCATTTCAGAAGGAGTAGAATCTAGGGGGACCCTCAACTCAAAAACCAATTTTTAACCCCTAAGGGTGGTTCCTTTATCCAGGAACATTATGTAAGTTGTAATTTTTATAAATGTTTGTGAATTGAATTTTATTCTGCTTCATGTAAAATTTTATTTTTCTGTGTGTATTCTTTCAACTTTTTGCCAATTTTTGGGTGAAATTCTTGAAATTTTTACCACTTTGGAATAGGGTTGAAATGCCTTTCAAAATTGATTCAGGCGATCAAAAAACATGATCAAGTTGAAAAATGTTCAATTGTGCCTTGTGCTCTTCTCCCTCCACTCCACTTATTGGCGCCCTTTGATAACACAAGTCGACACGATTTTTGTGTTTGGGTTCCGATTGCGAAATTTGGGTTGCTTTTATGTATCTAATGAAGGGAAAAATAATTTCTTTTTGGTCAAAGTTTGCTTGGGAGGTGGGGGAGCCAAAAATGTGATTTTTCAAGAACAATACACACGGATTTGAGAAAAATTTGAAAAAAAATTTTTTGGTCCAATCTTATAGAAAATTTTACGCTGAATTTAATGCCGCAAACCGCAGACCTCTATCTCTTTCAGAAAAAAAGTTACAGCTAAAACTTTCTTAAATTATGTGAAAAAATCACTTTTTTTCGCCTCGCTCACCGAAAAGTGAGATTTCTGAGAAATCTAAGCATTCTACGACCATAATGACCATGACAAAAGTTGTAGAGAATTAAATTTCCTATTGGATACGTGCATTCAGATTTTTCCGGGAGGCGTAGTTTTCGAGATATTCTCGAGTGAAGTTGAACATTAGTTGAGGCAATTGAGAAAAAAAGAGAAATGAAGCAATTTTTGGCTATCAAAAGTTTATAAGATTGGATCAAAAAATTTTTTTTCAAATTTTTCTTAAATCTGTGTGAATTGTTTTTGAAAAATCACATTTTTGCCCCCCCCCCCCCCCCAGCAAACTTTGGAAGCCACGAATGAGCATATTGGTGTATTTTGATGTCTAGAATCAGAATTTGGCCATGAGAACCGAAACACAGAACATTTTTTTTGTCGACTTGTGTAATTCTTTCTATTACTGCCTATGACTGCTGAAAACCAGAAACTGAAATAATTTCAGTTTTCCAGCCCCAAATAAAATGATTTATTAACGTTACTTCGGCTATAAGAACGAATTCGCGAATTGTTCGCGAACGATTCGAATAAAAAACTAATGGAAATTTTTTCGAACGACGATGTATTAATTAAAATAACAATAAAACCTCTAGAAAAAGGATCAACTCGAACTCAGCCATCAAGATAGAAATTTTCATCTGCGCAAAAAACCCTCCAAGTACAATCATCCAATTACTCGTAAACCATAAAACAATTATTTCGAACGTGAACCGCCGTGCTGGCAACAAATACACCGTAATTGAACAAAAAATACCCCCTTTAATTCATTTATACAATTTTACGACCCAGCTCTGGTTTTTCTAAGTTGATCAAACTCGTCTTACTCATTTTACACTTAAGGTACCTACGTATATCGACTCTTTTTTCTCTTTAAATGAAACCGGTGTACCGCAAATTATGCTTTCGTGTCGCCATAAAACGTGCATACCTTGGGAAAAAAGGCCAAACGTATGATTATCAACGACGCCCACGTCACAATCAAGCTTTCGGCGTGCAAATGGTCAAAATTAAATCCGTTATGTTTGTCTCAGCGAGGAAATAGGGTGTCTGCCTAAATTCATGGGTAGATGTGTTTTTATACCCATAAACCATAATGTAGGCTTAACGAAGTATATAAAATTTGATAATAATTAACCTAATAAAAATCTAACCCTCGGTTCGCGGTCGTGCTGTGGTTGGGAATTGGGAAGGTGGTGCGGTGTGTAAAACACGTGCCTGGGTCCGCAGATAGGTACGATACCGGCGCGACGAAAATGATACGAGTAAATGCAGGGGCGTCTGTGACCTGTACTTATAGTATTACAGTACGGTGCTGTACAAGGAGCAATATACGCTCATTTAGTTACCATGGTAACCAGACTAATAAATTGAGTATATAAAATCCTGTTCCTGTTTTTCTTGGTACCTACATAATTTTGCTTTTCCTTTTCGCGACATGTACATTACACGAAGGATATTGCCGAGTAACTGGATGAGAGTGGAGAAGCAGCGAAGGCAGATTACGTTGATATTAAATTTATAAAAGTGAAGAGATTGCCACACCTATGAGAGTAGTTTTGAAGGTTTAGATGAGCGAGGGAGAAATTTAATTTTGAAAATGTCCCGTGCTCGAGGAGCCTCAGAGGTGGCATTGAAAATTATTCAAGAAATGATACTGGGACAATGGTCCCAAAAATCGAATCATTTCTTGAATCAAGTTTTCGGACGTAGCTAATTCAATCGTTTTTTGAACTATGGGCTTCATATTTTTTTCACGAGGTTTTCTCGTCCCAAGAATTGAAAAACTACCATTGTTTTGATTCCAGCTTTAGCCTCCTTGAAAGATCCGAGGGGGGGGGGGGCGTTGTTTTTTTGCCTCCGGGCTATTCCATACTAAAACAGACCAAAAATGAAGTCGGGTCTTTCGATTTCCCTTAATTTTTTTTACGAGTTCTGTTCTCCTTGGTGGTTTATTCACAAAACCAAAATCATTTTTTTCTAACCCTCAAGGGGGCGGGGAGGCGAACCTTGAAATTTTTATGCAATCCCGATTTTTAGCCAAATTACCCAACTTTGAAGGCTCATATATCTCGAGACAGGTTGTACTTGGAGAAAAACTGTTTGAGGGGTCTGAAAGATAATTAATAGGAGATTTAAAAACGGTAATCGCATTTTGAAAAGCTCAAAAGTTGAACTTTGATGATGAAAACTCAACTTTCATTATAAGAACAAAAGATGAAAGCTACCATTTATGAATCTGAAAAAATTACAGTATGTAGACCTTTTCACCCTTTTTTCAACCAACAAATTTTCCAGATGGGATCTCTAGACCCCTGGGGGATAGAGGGGTCCACAATTTCGACCAAAATTCAAAAAAATCGAAAAAGTGAAGTAACACATCGATTACTACTAATTCAAAGGCGCTGATTTCGAATATGTGTTCAGTTTTTTCATTCGACCCCCCTGAACCCCCCTGTTAGCCTCCTTGATAGGGTCAAAATTCAAAAAAAAGAAAAATAACGTGTGACCTGTCGTTTGTTAGGTTTTTGAGGGCGCTGAGTTCAAAAATTTGCTTATTTTTTGGATTTGACCCTCGAGTGCCCCTCTAGCCCCCAATTTTGGGGGAAAAATATGTTGAGAAACTAAAATAATGGGTGGCATATCGATTCTAACTGATTTGGGGGCGTAGAATTCGAATATCAGTTTACTTTTTGATCCGACCCCCTCCCCGTTCTCCAATTCACCCCTACCACCAGTTATCGGTGATCAATGCGAAATTGAATATTTCAAAAAAATACGGGGAGTGAGTCGAATCAAAAATTAAGCCAATATTCGAATTCTACGCCTTCAAATTAGTAAGAATCGAAATGCCACACTATATTTTCGTTTCTCAACATGGTTTTCCCCAAAATTGGGGGACTAAAGGGGCACTGAAGGGTCAAATCCAAAAAATAATCAAATTTTCGAACTCAGCGCCTTCAAAAACCTAAAAAAAGGCAAGTCACACGTTATTTTTCATTTTTTTGAATTTTGACCCTATCAATGAGGCTAATAGGGGAGGTTCAGGGGGGCGAATGAAAAAACTGAGTATATATTCGAAATCAGCGCCTTCGAATTAGTGGTAATCGATGTGTTACTTCACTTTTTCGATTTTTTTGAATTTTGGTCGAAATTGTGGACACCTCTATCCCCCAGGGATCTGGAGGTCCCATCTTGAAAATTTGTTGGTTGAAAAAAGGGTGAAAAGTTCTACATACCGTAATTTTTCAGATTTTTAAATGATAGCTTTCATCTTTTGTTCTTATCAAAAATTGATTTTTTGATTGAGTTAACCCCCTCCCTTTCCTTTCGCATTTTTTTCATACTATGCTGGACTTTGGTTGCCTTTGTAATGAAAAATGAGATGAAAGAGCCACAAAAATTCAAACTCCAATAATAATTCCTTTGGTTGTTGAATTCTTCATTTAAGAAAACTTATTTTTTCATTGATGTTAAAGATAAGAAAGAATTGAAATCTTCCTATCTGTCCAGAGGGAAATAAAAAAAAAAGTATAATTTCATAAACAGAAATTTATGGGCGGAAATCTTTCAAAATTTCAAATTCAAGCTTCGAAAATGTATGTTTTTGATCAATAAACCCAAATAAAAAATTATTCTCTTTCACTTTAAAATTAAAAAAACGTCGAATTTTGCAGTAATATTACAAATTGTCAAAATTTAATGTTTATAGTCAAATTTTGTAATTCCTGATTTCTTATGAGTGGAGTTGAAGGCGTATCCAGGATTATCTTATGGAAGGATATTTTATCTAAGAACGGTGTAATTATTATCCAAGTGAACCAAAAGTGAAAATGTTTACGAATTTTTTTTTAAGTAAAATTTTTTCAGTACATAGTTTAAAATGTTGGAAAATTAGCCTAAGAGTCGGCAAATCGTCGAAAAAATTTGAAAAATGTGAAAAAATATTGTCAAAGAGACCAAAAGGTTGGTAAACAACCAAAAAGTCGTAAAATCTTTGATTTTCCATTGATTTGCAGATTTTTTGAGATGTAAGTAGAGTTACTTCACGCCCCCCTCGCTTCATCCCTGAGTATCACTAGCAGGCATATTTCTCCAAAATTTCCAAAAAAAAAAGTAACTTTAGTGACCTTTTGGAAATGAAAAAGTGACCACAAAAGTGACTTCGTGAATGAAAAAGTGACCGAAAAGTGACGATTTTTTCTTGAATTGTGATGCTTCATGGATCAAAAGAAAACATTTTTCTCAATAATTCTCAATTTTTACCAATTTTTCTAAGCTTCTGGCCAAAACATGTTCGAGACTTGTCAAAATAATTCTTATTTCTTTTTGGTTGTCAGATTGATCTTCGGATTTTTACGGGCTGAAAATTCAAAAATTCATCACATTATATTGCCTATTCCCTTTCTCCCTCTCAAAAATGAAAAATACATACCTCAAATTTATAAATTCATCTATAAACGTGTTGAGCCCGAGCGAAGCGAGGGCGAAAATTTTTGCGAAAAAATATCTGTTTGATCGAAAATTGAAGAAATCTGTTCGCGGTGAAGAACCTGTAACTTTTTTTTGGCTTTCCAGGCATTCCTCCGCAAAACAGTCACATCACTGGGGTATCGGTATTCGGTAATACTACAATTCCACCAAAATGTAACACTCAACTTTTTTCAAGAAAAAAAAATCGTTTTTTAATTTTCTTAGTGATTTTTAAATTTTTTAAATTTTTGGTCGGGGAAAGTTTCAAAAAGTGACCAAAAGTCACTAACAGTGACCTTTTTCATGAAAAAAACGACTTTAGTGACTTTTGATGAAAAAGTGACTTTAGTGACTTTTGATGGAAAAAGAGACTTTTGTGACTTTTGATGAAAAAAGTGACTTTTGTGACTTTTGTGACTTTTGACGGAAAAAGTGACTAGTGACTTGATGAAAAAAAGTGACTAGTGACTTGATGAAAAAAAGTGACTAGTGACTTGATGAAAAAAGTGACTTCAGTGACTTTTGATGAATTAAGTGACTTTTGATGAATTAAGTGACTTTTGATGAATTAAGTGACTTTTGATGAATTAAGTGACTTTAGTTACTTTTGATAAAAAAGTGACTTTAGTTTTAGTGACTTTTGATGGAAAAGTGACTTTTGATGAAAAAAAATGACTAGTGACTTTTGATGAAAAAAGTGACTTTAGTGACTTTTGATGAATTAAGTGACTTTAGTGACTTTTGATGAAAAAAGTGACTTTAGGACTTTTGATGAAAAAAGTGACTTCAGTGACTTTTGATGAAAAAAGTGACCAAGTCACTAAAAAGTGACCAAAGAAATATGTCTGCACTAGTTTTGAATATTTTTATGACCAATCACAGAAGAAAAAATTAAAAAAACAAGGCGTCCCTTCAGTATCCACCAAGCAAGCTACCGCCAAAACAACGATAATCCATCTTTCGGTATCGAGGACTCGTAAATTTTTTTGAAAAAAATCTGAACCCCCAGGTTCAAAAAATGATTAAATTGACACAGAATGACTCTCATCACTTTCGTTTCTAAATCAATCTCAACGAAAGCCATTTCTATATCATTTTTCAATCAAACCAGCACCAAGACTCCGGAGTCGATTAAAAATACAGCAACAAGTCGAGCATGCAGTTTTTCGCCGAATCTGATCATATGAGTACGGTGGTTTAAAAAGACCAGAAAATAGAGCACGACAGAGGGTTGGAGGGAAACAGTCTACAGACAATCGAAGTCGAACGAGATGCTCGTATCTGAAAAAGGAGAAGTAGAACGGCTATAAAGAATATAAGACGAGTATACGTGAGCAGATTATATTATACTATGTTCTTATATAAGATATGGCCGAGCTAGAAAACAATGTTTGTGTACAATGGAGACGATCGGATAAAAATTCGTTTTGGTTTCGGACTTATTTCATGATAACAGAGCAATGACCTATGAGATGGTAATACCGCGCCGGGTACTCGAATCAAACGGTATTCAGGCTTCGATGTCCTCCTTTTCTTCCTCTCAGACTCCTTCCGACGAAATGGTAGCAGAGTACACTTGTCTGACGAAATGGTCACCACAACCTCGATTTTTTTTCACGTTTGTATGTAAAGTGTTCTGGAATCGAAATCAAATTGGTCTGTGATGTGATTTCGATGAGGCAATGTCGTGTTTTTTTTTAGGTAATACTTCTTCCAGTTGGAGTTACATGTATACAAAGTAGATAAACTTGCTGGCATGTGTAGGTGTATTATCAAAGATATGCTGTTTGTTGACGGTTTGATGCGTACATGCCAACGGCACAACATAACATGAAAGTGATTCGCAGCATGTGCACCAAAGCGACAGTCATGAGAACCGAATTATGTTGATGCCCGTCGACTTGTCGTCGAGTCTTGGTAGCCTAATACCTAAAAGTTTTAATAAATGGTAGATAGCCTATCAAAAGAATATTTCTGGTATTTAAGGCCCGAGAGTGACACTTTGAATAAATCTTAATTCAGTGAGAATGATACCAAGTTCATCGATCTAAGGTCTTATGAGTTTGTTATTGCCTGGAGCTTGTATTGATGCGTTGTATAATCTGTACAGAAGTCAATTTCAGTTTCATAATGATAATCATATTTACAACAATGAATTCCATAATGTGGTTTCATCATTGATTATCATCTGTTTACAATAATTACGCTGGAAAATTACCAGCTTCAAGGGTACAGAATTCGAAAAGAGAAGTGTACAGTAAAAAATGCCATAAAATTGTGTTAACTTTTTTGGAAGGTCATTACGAGACCTCCAAGTGGTTAGAACAGGGCAAAAATTCTCGAAATTCTCAAAAATTGGTTCTAAATTGCATGGAAGTTGTTGAAATGTCAAAAAAAACGTGACAAGGCTCTGGTGTGGTAAGGGGGTTATTTGGCCTCTGGTGGAACTTTGTCAAAATGTTTATTCCATTCGATTCGTCTTGGTAGAAGTTGATTTCAGAGCGTATGATCGAATTTTTATCTTACCCCTCCGGGGGGGGGGGGGGGGGTAAAATACGTGATTTTTAAACTAAAAATTCCATCTCCGCGAGTTTTCAACCGATTTTTTTCAAACTTGGCTCGTAGGCAGAGGTACTAAAGGGAAGTGTTCAGAAATTTTTTCAGATTTTTCCGACCACTTTAATGATCTTGAATCGGACTTTGAAAATTTCAAATTGCTCTGAGGGACACAATTTTGAGATGAGCAGAAAAATAATTTTTTTCAAAGTTTTTCCATATATTTATACCTCTTAGAATTTTTTTTTTTTTTAGATTTTTTAGAGTGGTGGAAATTGGTCAAATACTCAAAAAATCTATGTAGGTAATTCATCATTTAGCCCTAAAGGTCTGCACCGCCGCCGCCGATAAATGCATTGGCTTCAAGCCGATTTTTTTTCTCCTTAAACCTTGCATATTGAAGTTGTAAACGTTATACAACAAATCATGCTCTAGCTACTAAATCATTCTGATGCAAATGGGATTTCGACGACCAAGTCCAAATTTATTCCAAGTTCAACTTTCTCAAAATTTGCCAAATTCGGATATAAGAAAATTTTTTGCAATTGAATATTTTCAAAAATTTCTTCCAATTATTGAGTTGAAAGAAATATTTTGAAAAACATAAAGTTGAAATTTAAAAAAAAAATTTAAAATTGAAAAAACATTGAGGAAAAGGGTTCGGTTGAAAAAGGGATGAATTTGGCAACGCTCTGATTTTCAATTCACCCCCCCCCTCTCCAGATGACGTCCCTTGATTCAAAAAATTCTGGAAAAGTTTTGAACCCCTCACCCCTCTTTTTTTATGGGGTGGGACTTTGTGCCAAAGAACAGAAAATTTCCTTCACTTCGGTTTAAATTAAAAACTCTTGAGAATAATGCAATAAAGTGGCCAACTCCCCACTCTATGCGCAAGGTTAGAAAATTTTTTTCGCCATTTTGGACAATGCTGAACCGGCACCTAGGTACATTATATCTCGGATTTTCTTTGGCTCCAAGAAATGGATAATAAAATCAACTTCCAGAGCACTTTTTGTTCGTAGGTCAGTAGACTACAAAAAGACGCCATTTCGCATCTTCCTTCCGACCAGCCTTGGCCACAGAATCATTCGCGAACGACCCAATCAATTTTATTAATTACAAAGGCTGACGTTTTTAAACATTTGAAATGCTGTTTGAGGTTTGATAGGTGATTTTTATAGCATTTTTCACGCTGATCACGAAAAAAATACTGAAAAGATTTCATCACCCAAGGAATTTTCACAATTTTAATTTTTCTTGAACAGTTTTTCTACTTTTTTGATAACTCTTGACACTTGAAGTAGATTTTTTGAGAAAAGGAAAGGCTCTACGAAAAAAATGAATAGAACATAAATTGTAAAGTGTAAAATTTCCTTTGTGACAAGTCCAATTAGTTTATTCTTAAGAGGCTTAGCTTTTGAGATAGTTCAGCTCAAAGTTCAAAGTTTAAATTTTTTTAAAATTGGGAATATCTCAAAAACTAAGTTTCCTTTGAAAAAAACAAATTGGATTCTACAGATAGGAAATTTGACGCGCTACAATTTATGCTCTATTCATATTTTTTTTTGAGAAAATCGATTTTTTGTAATCCACATTTTCAACATTTTTTCATATCTAACATGAAAATAATCGAAGGCCGGCAAATCAAAAATTTTTCCTCAGTAATTAAGTCTGATTGGTGATTCTGACCTATTTTCTAGAGCAGAGTTCAAGTATGATTTCAGTTTTTATTTCACCACGTCAGGATTTTTCATAATTGGAATTTTTTGTTGACAATTCATTTTATATCTTTTAATGTAAATTTTGACCTTTAAATTCGATTTTCTAGCGAAAGAAAGGGCCCTACGACAAAAATGAATAGAACCTAAATTGTAAAGCGTAAAACTTTCTATTTTTTTTGTAGGCTTAGTTTTTGAGATATTTCCAATTTTTGGAAAAAAGTTGAACTTTAAACTTTGAACTAAAATATTTCGAAAGCTAAGACTCCTAAGAAAAAACTAATTGAACTCTACTGATAGGAAATTTTACGCTCTACAACTTATGTTCTATTTATTTTTCTCGTAGGACTCTTCCTTTTCTCAGAGGCATCCCCAACTCAGAGTAAAATTTTGAGCCCAAACAAAAACAAAATCGAAAGTACATCACAACAGGACCCCGTATCCAAAATTTCAGGTGCTGAAGTTCATTTCTCGATTTTTGGCAAATTTTTGAAATTTTAAAATTACCTCCGCTCTATGAAATATGAAAATTTGATCTAATCAACGAAAAAAGCTAAAATTTGGTATATACCCTATTTTCGACCTTCCGAATCGATTGGAAGCGGTTTCGAGACGTTTCGGAGCCACCAGAAAATTTTGGAATTTTCCAGCGCTGGAGAAAAGCCCATAAAAATGGCCCACATGCACTTCAGCACCTACAATCGCGGATTATCCTTATTGGTGACCTATTTGATCGATTAAAACACAATTTTTCAAAATTCGTAACTTTGAGTTCAAATTCGGATTTTTGAACAAGAAACTTTTCTGAAAAAATTTTAAAATTCGCCTAATGCGTACACATCTGTAGGTAAAAAGTTGAAACTTGGGATATATCTTATCTTCAACCTCCCAAATCGAATGGGAGCGGTTTCGAGACGTTTCGAAGCCATCAAAATTTTTTTGAATTTTCCAGCGCTGGAGAAAATCCCATAAAAATGGCCCATATGCACTTCAGCACCTATAATCGCAAATTATCTATATTAGTAACCTATTTGATCTATTGAAACAGAATTTTCTGAAATCCACAACTTTGAGTTCAAATTTATATTTTTTTGGCAGAAAATAATTTTTTTCCAGTAAAATTGTCAGCCAAAAAATATAAATTCGAACTCAAAGTTGCGAATTTGGGAAAATTCTACTTTATTCGATAAAATAGGTCACCAATATTGGTTATCCGCGATTAAAGGTGCTGATGTTCATATGGACCATTTTTATGGGCTTTTTTCAAGCACTGGAAAATTCCAAAATTTTTTGGTGGCTTCCAAACTTCTCAAAACCGCTTCCAATCGATTCGGGAGGTCGAAAATAGGGTATATACAAAATTTCTGCTTTTTTCGTTCATTAGATCACATTTTCATATTTTGCAGGGTGGAGGTAATTTTGAAATTTCAGAAATTTGCCAAAAATCGAGAAATGAACTTCAGCACCTGAAATTTTGGATACGGGGTCCTGTTATGATGTACTTTCGATTTTTTTTTTGTTTTAGCTCAAAATTTTACTTCGAGTTGGGATACCTACCTTGTGTCAAAAGTTATCAAAAAAAGTGGAAAAACTGTCGAACAAAAAATTCAAATTGTGAAAAATCCTCCTCGAGTGATGGAATTTTTTCACCATTTTTCTCATGATCAGCGCAAAAAATACTATAAAAATCACCCACCAAACTTCCAACAGCATTTTTGACGTCGACCTGTGTTATTCGTAAAAGTTACTTTTCCATTCTCTAAAAGTCTTATTATCGACTTTTCGGTTTTTTTTTTGAAGTGTTCATTAGTTCATATTTCTATCCACGTAAACGTACACATATCTGTACCTATACACTTCTCCAGAAATCACACGCACATATTAAAATCATATACTTATTAAGTGTGTCAATGTACGAGTCGATTGTCGATTAAGTCGTTCATCTGGTTCGACCATCTCGAACTGGAATTCTTCCACAAATGCAGTTCGAATAATTACCCTTTATACGCTCAATTCGTCGTATAACGCAACGAAATATATTTATATGCATAATATACACGTCGTAAAGTCGTAATACGTAGGTATATCAGCGGTACCCTGCTCGCCTACGAAGTTTTACGTATTCATGGCACACCATCGACCCCCCCTCCCCCGATACCCAGATACGATACCGATACTTGTAGCTAAATATAAAACACTCTATATCTGTGCACCGATTCATAAATCATCTCGAAACTTTTTCCCAATCGATGGTGACTTTTCTCCGAAAAACTTGACTGTTGAAAAATTCCACCATAGGTAGGAAAGTCGACATAGGTACCCGAGTCTACGGCAGCCACGTCCTATAAATTATTCCAGCGACGTCTCGAGGTACGTTGACTAATGGCTATACGCTGAGAAGTTACTGTAATGGCATCGCGATTTGATGAAGACGGGGCGAACTCTAGGTAGTGTTTTTTTTAATCATCCAATTAAAATATGCATATTAGAGCGTTTTACGGGCGCGTGGTAATGAAGACGCCGTGCAGCACTGGCGGTGGCAGGCGCAGCGTTAGAATACCATTATTAAGACAAGGAATGGGACGAGGTAGGGGGTATTTTATGTACGGGTCGTGGGTGTTGCAGCGTACGTAATATACGGTACTGCACCGTAGGACATCAAAAGAATATGTGCCCGGGCTCGTTTTACGCAATCTTACTCCTTACCAAGCACCCTTCTCCTCGGTTTCGTAATTATTACCGGATCAACTTGTTGGAATACGCGGCCAAAAAGGGTTGCGCGAAAATTCGCGCTCCTTGTGTAGGATTAAATTGCTAAACAAACCCGGATCTGAGTATGTTGTTAATGTTACTGCAGGGATGTACTTTTTTCACCCTCTCCCGACTATAAACCTATTACCGATCCTGGGTTCATTTTCGTGTAGCCATCGGCTACCTAGGAGCTTTTTATCGTATTTTATTCAATTATCTTCCATATAGATTCCGGCAGTGCCTGCATTTTGCGGAAACAAGGAGAGGTAGGGAGGGAATTTATCTCGAAATCTGATACCATCGTACCTTACGTTTCGTTATCGTTCCGGTACGATCTTGCAACTTTATTCGCACAACTCGTTTATTTCAGTCTGAATTTTGTTTGTTAAAAGGAGATGTCTGTAGTCACAAGGTTTGAGGAAATCGAGTAAACGAACGACCGAATCTCGTTCGATTTCGATTGCACAGTGAATGGTAGCAACCGTTTTTCCAAGTCCGAAATTTTTCTCGAGGTTAAATTTTCTCTAAATTTTTCCCAAGTGAATTTTCTCACCTCCAATTTTTTTCTCGAAATTTTTTATAACTCAATTTTTTCTCGAAACTATTTCAACTCTGAATTTTTTTCTCGAGTTTTTTCAACTTGAAATTTTCTCATTTTTTGATTTTATATTTTCTTAAATTTTTTTAACCTAAAATTTTTCTCAAATGTTCTCTACAGTTTATTTTTGAATCAAATTCTTTTTCGATTCCAATACTGTTTTCTGAATTTTGAAATTCAAAAAAATCGTTGAAAAATTTATAGTTGGTAAAAAAAAATTGAAAGAACTTCAATATGATAAAATTTAAGAGATAAAAAAAATAAAAAAAATAGCAAGTTGAAAAAATCTTGGAAAATTTCAGGTTACAGAGAATTTTAGCTTTGAAAAACGTTTTGAGAAAACAAATTGAAGTTATCTACCCAAAACAAATTTCAACTTTTTGAAAACAGTTGAAAATATTGAAAAAAACGCCTATTAGAGATTTTTTAAAATTAGAAAACATCTGCAGTTGAAAAGTTGAGCAAAAACATGGAGATGAAAAAAAATCTTGGGAGTTGAAAATCTTAAAATTGTTTTCAACTCCAAATTTTATCCCGTTGAATTTTCTCAACTGTAAATTTTTTCTCAAGTTTTTTCAACGTTAAAATTTTTTCCAACCTAAGATTTTCTCTTTTTTTTCAATTATCCTTTTCTTAAATTTTTTCTCGATAGTTTTTTCAACCTAGAAATTTTTTCTTCACTTTTTTTCCTAGTCTGAAATTTTTCTCAAATTTAATGCAATTCATTGTCGAACCCTAAAATTTTTTCAACTCTAGATAGAATCGTTCTTAAAATATTGGAATTCAGGAACATCTTTGAAGAATTTAAAGTTGATAAAAAATGTTCAAAAAAATCTGACAAGGGGATATCCCAACTCACAGTAAAATTTTGAGTCCCAACAAAAAAAATCGAAAGTACATCATAAGAGGACCCCGTATCAAAAATTTCAGGTGCTGAAGTTCATTTTTCGATTTTTGGAGAATTTTTGAAATTCCAAAATTACCCCCCCCCCCCTCAAGGGAAGTATGAAAATTTGATCTAATCAACGAAAAAAGCTGAAATTTGGGATATACCGCATTTTCGACCTCCCGAATCGATTGAAAGCGGTTTCGAGACGTTTCGGAGCCACCAGAAAATCTTGGGGTTTTCTAGCGCTGGAGAAAAGCCCATAAAAATGGCCTATATACACTTCAGTACCTATAATCTCGGACTATCCATATTGGTGACCTATTTGATCGATTATATTACAATTTTCCAAAATTCGTGACTTTGAGTTCGAATTCCCATTTTTTGGCAAGAAATTTTTTTTATGTGCTGGAATATTTTTGAATTTTTTCCAGAAAAATATCCTGCCCAAAAATGCGTATTTGAACTTAAAGTTATGAATTTTGGAAAATTGTGTTTTAATCGATCAAATAGGCCACCAATATGAATAATCCGCGATTATAGGTGCTGAAGTGTAGGTATATGGGCGAATTTTTATAAGCTTTTCTCCAGCGCTGGAAAATTCCAAAATTTTCTAGTGGCTTCGAAACGTCTGGAAACCGCTTCCAATCGATTCGGGGGGTCGAAAATAGGGTATTTACCAAATTTCAGATTTTTTTCGTGGATTAGATCAAATTTTCATATTTTCCTGGGCGGAGGTAATTTTGAAATTTCAAAAATTCTTTAAAAATCGAGAAATGAACCTGAGCACATAAAATTTCGGATACGGAGTCCTGTTATGATGTACTTTTGATATTTTTTTTGTTTGGGCTCAAAATTTTACTTTGAGTTGGGATACCTCCCATGTGAGAAAATTTCAGGTTGGAAAGAATTTTGAGAGTTGAAAAATGTTTTTATAAAACAAACTGAAGTTAAATATCTACTTGTAAAAATAATTTATTGAAAAAAGTTTAAAATATGGAAAAAATAGAAAAAATACCCATTACAGTTTTAAAAAAATTCGAAAACAACTGCAGTTGAAAAAGTTTGAGCGAAAATCTGGAGTAGAAAAAAAATCGCGTGGAGTGAAAAATCTTGAAATTGTTTTTCAGCTACAAAATATTTCCATTTGATTTTTCTCAATTCCAAATTTTTTCCTCTAATTTTTTCAATATTGGAATTTTTTCAACCTAAAATTTTCTAATATTTTTTTTCAATTTTATCATTTTCTTAAATTTTTTCTCAATAATTTTTTCAGTCTTGAAATTTTTTCTTCGATTTTTTTCCAACAGTGGAATTTTGCTGAAATGTTTTTTACAATTAATTTTCAATCCTTAACATTTTTTCAACTCCAAAATTTTACTTATTTTCAATTTTGTAATTTAAAAGTGTCATCAAAAAGTCGAAAGTTGATGAAAATTTTCATTTTAATTTCACTTTCATAAAATTTATGAGTTGAAAAAGAAGGAATACACACAATGTTGCAATAACCTGAGAAAATTTCAGGTTGGGAAGAATTTTGGGGTTGAAAAATGTTTTGAGAAAAACTGAAGTTACCTCATCGACTTGAAACAAATAAATTTTTGAAAAAAGTTTAAAATATGCGGGAAAATTTGAAAAAATTCCTATTAGGAGGTTTAAAAAAATTGAAAAAATCTTGGAGTTGAAAATCTGAAAAATTGTTTTCCAACTCCAAATTTTTTCCAATTGAATTTTCTCAGCTCTAATTTTTTTATCAATTTGTTTCAGCTTGAAAATGTTTTCCAACCTAATATTTTCTCATATTTTATTCAATTTAACCATTTCTTAAATTTTTTTTCACCCTTGAAATTATTTCTTCGATTTTTTTCCAACTTTGAAATTTTTCTCAAATGTTTTCCACAATTTATTTTCGAATCCTAAAGTTTTTTCAATTACAAAATTTCAGTGGAACGAAAAAGAACGGAATTTAGTTCAATTCTTCGTTCACATGTTGCCTAAACGTTGTGACTATAGACAATCTCTTAATGAAGTTTACGAGTGAGCTGACTGATGCGAATGTATGAAATCGGTCGATTTGTATGCTAATTTTTTATTACCGAGCGGAGTAAAGGAAACGTTAATTTTGTATACTTTTTAACGACTTATTGTAACTTAAGACGGCCGTACGATGGTACCGTGGTCAGAGGAGGGGTGAAAGTAGACTAATTTCGCAAATGATCCGAGTAATTTCTTCGTACGGTGTTAGCGAAGATTGTTATCAAAGAATACGTTATTTGGCTCGTCTTCGTCGATTGCAGCTTGAAATTTTCTCATATTCGAGTTGAAAATTTTGGAAAGGTATATGTGAGATGGCGTAGGCACATGAATATTGCAAAACTGTAGGCTGATTAGAAGGTGAGCAGTGACCACCTCGCCGGTTTTTATTTCTACTTGTATAATACTCGTCTCGTAGTAGGTACAAATTACTCTCGCGTTGATTTATTCGTTATCTAGTTAAATAATTCGTTCGATTTGACGTGCAAAAATGTCGATACGGCCGACGAGTTCATTAATCAAATAATAAATACTTTTACTAATCGTATCGATGAATAAAAGGTGGGCGCCGGTCGAATCGAATCAACGATTAATTTATATTTATACGCGTTTAATTTACCATTTGTACGAAGAACGTGTGCCTGTAATGCCGCCTCGCTTGTATCGATTTGTTACAAACGAGTAGAAAAGTGGGAAAATTTTCACCATTTGGAACATATGTTGGAACGTGCGAAGGTTTTTGAGGTATTTTTTTCCGCATATGTAATATGTGAAGAAAAGAAAGTAAGGAGGAGTGTTCAAGGATTCGAACATTGACTCCGATGTGTTTTTGTATTGAAAAGTAACGAGAGGATTGAAAATTTTATTAATCAAGGGCAGAACGAATCTATTTGAAAAATTGACCAAACGATTTCGAGATTTTTTGGTAAAAGTTGGTAAATCGTTCACGAAAGATGAAAAAATATCTTCGTTCCCGAACGACTGGAGTCCATTCTGAGACCATTGAAGGATGAATTCAACCGTTCACAAATGATTCGTTGCAACTTTCTCAAGATGAAAAAATTTACAAAATTTTGACAAGAAAACTCAAAATTTGAGGCTGGAACCGAAATGAAAAAAGTGAAACTGAAGTAAAGAAAATTTTTAAAAACTGAAATATTTTTTCAATCTCTTTTTTTAAAAAATTTGGTATCAATATGACTGGAAAAACGCTGAAATTTTTTTTTTGTTTTTTAAATGTAATTTTTCAACAAAAATTTCCTCTCGCTTTGTGCAAACATTATTTATGTCATCTTTTGCACAAAATTTCTCTATGATTTGAGACATTCTTTCAAAACTACTATATTTTTTGCATAAATTTATTTTTTTCATTTTTTAACATTGACATTGTTGCTACCCATAAAATTTGCCCCCTCTTTGGTGGAATCAAAAAAATTTTTCAAAAAAATTCTCGAGTCCAGTCTAAATCTCACTCCAAATTTTTTTTTTGCCACCAGCACTGTTTGGTATTTTTAAACGAGGAAGAGATACAGTAGGAAAGATTCGAATCATTCGACGATAGCGTGGGGAAGGGGGTGACAAATAACAAAAATTTATAGCTTTGGACTTGACAATTTTTCTGAATCGAAATGCAATTCCCTAAATTTTTTTATTTAAAAAAACAGCAAAATAATTTTTTTCTCAAACTTGAATGCCATTTTCTCTTTTATTATTCCGAGGGAAGGGGAGGGGGGAATAAAAGATGTCCCTCTATTTATCCCTCATCTCGTTCTTGCCACCATCTGGTGAATAATTGATGAAAAAAAATCTTATCAACTGTCTAACAGGACAAGGATAATGAAGAAGTGAAATCTGTTCAAAATTGTGAAAATTCTTTTCCAAAAATTAAAATACGTTCAAAAAATATTTTTTGCAGGAATGAACGAAGTTGGCTCATGAAGGGAAGGCTCGAAAAGTTTTGACTAAAATGGATTTTTTTTTTTGATTTTAATCTAATTTTTTTGACTATGTAAATCAATATTGCCATTACGAGCAGGAAAAGTAACCTTTTCCATCCCCTTTGGCCACGAATTTTTCAATTTTTATAAAATGGAAATGATATTCGAAAAATTTCACCAAAATTTTAATTTATTTGAATAACTGGATTTTTTTTTTGGGGGGCATCATTCATGTGCTAAGAAATGAAATGAAAAAATTATTTCCGTTTCATTTTTTCCATTTCGGTTCCAGTTTTAGTTCATTTGTTCGCGAACAATTTAACGAGATCTCCCCTCAAACGGAGAAAAGAAATAATTGATAGATATTTGATCGCTCATTATCAATTTACAAAATTTTATTTGAAAAATTACACAATCAGAAAAATGATGCATTTAGAGAACATTTTTCAGTGACATTATTTCATTCAATAATTGAAAAACTGAATTGTTGTTCGCGAATAAAGACCTACAAATTTATACAGTCGCTTGAGAACGATCCTTAATTGGAATAATTCACTGCTCTACGAACGAAGCATCCTGCATCAAATTTAATTTCCTTAATTTTTTAGACACCAATGTTCAATCGTTCAAGAACGACTTGAATTCTCCAACCCCAAATTTATCTTTCATGAACGACGATAAAATCCTAAAATCAACCTTTAAAAAAATTCTGTCCAAAAAATTCAATTTCGTTCGCAAACGATTCAAAAAATTCAAATCGTTCAAAAATTTTTACGAATTCTGAACAAAAATATCAAATTAGCTCGAATAATAAAAGTAACCCTCTCTTTCCCCTTTCAGTGAATTTTTCAATTCTTAAAAAATTTCCCCAAAATTCGCTAATGTAAGTATTTAAATAACTGAGAAAAACTGTTTTGTGGGGGGGGGGGGAGGGATCATTCAAGTGTCCAGAAAAAATCAAATTGATAAAGTTATTTCAGATTCCCATTTCGGTTTCAGTTTCAGTTCATTCGTTCGCGAACGATTTAAGAACCTAATTCTCTCTCGTCAAACGTCAAAATGAAGAAATTGGTATTTGATCGCTCATCATCAATTTGAAAAATTCTATTAGGAAAATTACACAATCAAGAAAATACGATGCATCAGAGAAAATTTTTCAGTGACGGTCATTTCATTCATTAGTTGAAAAATTGAATTTTCGTTCGCGAACGACTGACAAATTGATTCATTCACCCGAGAACGATCCATAATTGAAATAATTCACTACTCTGCGAACGAAGCATCCCGCATAAAATTTCGTTTCCTTAATCTTACGCAAACCCATGCTGAATCGTTCGCGAACGACTTAAAATCCGCAACCCCAAATTAATCGACCATGAACGACAAAAAAAACTCTAAACAACATTTTGAAAAATTCCACCAAAAAATTTAATCTCCGTTCGCGAACGATTCAAAAGATTCAAACCGCTCGAAAAATCTCACCAATTTCAACCCAAAATCATCAAATCACCTCGACTAAAATCATATTTAGCGAAAAAACCTCCAAAAATAGCCTCTCGTCTCACACCAACGCCTAATGCGAATTAATAGCAAACAACTCCTAGTCTTCGCATCAAAACACAATTCGACAATAACATTCGCATCTTAATAATTCAATTTCAACTACCCACCTCCGCTGTTGTAAAAAATAACCAAAACCGGAAAAAACTGGCCACGGCGCTTACCTTTTTTTGATTCTGCTTCTACATTGTGATCCAACACGTCATTTTGCAACTGTTCGGCGAAACTCGTTTTGATTGTATCTGTATCTAGGAAAGACTTTTTGGTCGGTACTGCTTGCGACAACAGATCGTCAATATTATCTACGTTCGTTTCGGGTCCGAAGTCTTCGTCGACATCATGATCGAAATTATTTATTGGGCGATAGCTCGCAGCACCATTTTGGTTCGACGAGAAGGATTCGGCGGTAGCCGTTTCCATATCAATATCACAACACTTAATATTACGCGGATGGGTTAAAAATACCACTATAGTTGTGATATTATCTGCGGAGCCTTGCTCTTTGGCGTATTCCACCAGTAATTGACTAGTTTGCTCGTATCTATCTGTAACAAAACAAAAAACACATTTTCATTAGAACACTTATCGTGAAAAATCACACAGGTCGATATTTTTAAACATTTGAAATGCTGTTTGAGGTTTGATGGGTGATTTTTATAGTATTTTTTGCGCTGATCACGAAAAAAAAAGTGAAAAAATTCCACACCCGAGGATTTTTCACAATTTGAATTTTTCGTTCAACGGGTTTTCTACTTTTTTTGATAACTTTGGAAACTTCAAGTCGATTTTCCGAGGAAAGGAAGGGTTCTACGAAAAAAATGAATAGAAAATAAATTAAAGAGCGTCAAATTTCCTATCCGCAAAGTTCAATTAGGTTTTTCTTAGGAGGCTTAGCTTTCGAGATATTTTAGCTCAAAGTTCAAAGTTTAACTTGAAAAAAAAATTTGAAAACATCTCAAAAACTAAGCCTCCTAAGAAAAAACTAATCAGACTCTACAAATCGGAAATTTGACGCTCTACAATTTATTTTCTATTCATTTTTTTCATAGAACCCTTCCTTTCCTCAGAAAATCGAATTTAAGGGTCACAAGTTACATAGAAAAATGTATAACAAATTTTCAATAAAAAATCTTCCAATTATAAAAAATCCTGGCGTAAACGAGGAAAACTGTAATCATATTCGAACTCGGCACTAAAAAATAGATTTGAATCATTTACCAGCGAAACTTGAGTGATGGAGAAATTTTAAAATCAGTGTTATGTTTTAGACTAAAAACAATGATTAAAACAAGAAAAAGAAAATTCTGTTTTAAATTTAATTGATAATTATTATACAGGGTGTTCCATGAATCGTCTGCCAAACATATTTTTTTGGATATAACCGGGTACCACTAAAAAAAAACTTGAGATGAACATGTTGCCTAACTTACGGATTTAAGGGGCAAATGCTACTTCTAAAAAAATTACGTCAAAAATTTTTTTTAACCATGAGAATGGATAGTACTTTAAAAACTGAACAAATTTTCACTATATGACTTGTTGCCTAACTTAAAAATTGAAGGGTCTACAAAAATTTTTTTCAACATTTTTTTTTTCTGATAAACTAATTAAGGGAATGGATAGTACGTTGAAAACAAAAAAAATTTGTTCTGTACACTTTTTGCCTAACATCAAAAATGAAGGGGCCAAGGGCGATTCAAATTGGGAAAATTCAAAAAATTTTTGAAGCCCACGTATTTTGCGCGAGCCGTAGCCCTTTCATTTTCAACGTTAGGCATAAAGTGCACAGAACAAAATTTCTTCAGTTTTCAACGTACTATCCATTCCCTTGATTGGTTGATTTTTTTAAAATTGTTTTTGAAAAAAAATTTTGTAGCCCCTTCAATTTTTGAGTTAGGAAAAAAGTCACAGTGAAAATTTGTTCAGTTTTCAAAATACTATCCATTCCCATGGTCAAAAAATTTTTGACGTGATTTTTTTAGAAGCAGCATTTGCCCCTTAAATGCTTAAGATAGGCAACATGTTCATCTCAAGTTTTTTTTTAGTGGTACCCGGTTATATCCAGAAAAATATGTTTGGCAGACGATTCATGGAACACCCTGTATTATTTTTCACGCTGATCACGAGAAAAATGGTGAAAAAATTCCAGGACGTCAGGATATCTCATAATTGGAAGATTTTTCGCTGAAAATTTGTTTTACACTTTCTGATGTAATTTTTGACCCTTAAAGTCAATTTTCTGAGGAAAGAGAGGGTCCTACGAAAAAAATGAATAGAACATAAATAATAGAGCGTCAAATTTCCTACTTGTAAAGTCTGATTAGTTTTTTCTTAGGAGGCTTAATTTTTGAGATGTTTTCAATTTTTTTTTAAAAAGTTGAACTTTGAAATTTGATCTAAAATATCTCGAAATCTAAGCTTCCTAAGAAAAAACTAATTGGATTCAATAGATAGGAAATTTGACGCTCTACAATTTATGTTCTATTCATTTTTTTCGTAGAACCCTTCTTTTTCTCAGAAAATCCACTTGAAGTGTCAAAAGTTATCAAAAAAAGTAGAAAACTCGTTAAATGAAAAATTCAAATTATGAAGAATCCTTGGGTGATGGAATTTGTTTACTATTTTTCTCGTGATCACCGCGAAAAATACTATGAAAATCACCCACCAAACCTCAAACAGCATTTTCCATGTCGACCTGTGTCATTAAAAAAAAACTAGGTACGTAGATTAAATTCTAAAAATACGCAGGCTCGATTTTACATATGGCGCGAGGAAGTGCACCATAAGAGACTTTCTATGTACACTTACGGGTGGTCCATAAACGACACTGTACGTGCATCAACTCTACATATAAGGCCAATACATACATACACGTAATTCGATACAAAATACTTATTAGAAGAGAGACAGAGACCGACTATGGTCACTCGTTCACATACTGAAAACGAAATAGAAACCAAATCGATATAATTAACGACAACATGTCGCATTCGTTTAAATCGAAATTGATAACGGTTGTAACTCGATACAGCCACACGATCAGTCGATCGTCGTCGCCTCATTCATCAAATGAGAGAAAAATTCGTCCAAATCGAACGACCTGTCTTGGCGGTAAAACGGTGTCAATACCGTAAACACATATCTATAATGTAACGTTATCTTCGAGTATTTTGCCCTTTATTTCTCGCACAGAACCCACATCATTTTGTATATAGGTAAATTTATGCGTTCTACGTCGACTTTAAAATGTATCTTTTTATCAACGTCGAAACGAGAGAAATTCACGGTGTAAGGTATCAACCAGAAGTACGAACGAGATAAGAATAATCGTCAACTTTTCGGTGACAGATGAGAAGCATTATGGCGAGTGAGAGATGTCGGTAATTTATACATCACGAAGGAAGTTAATTCTGCGCGAATTTCAACCGCGTGAGATGTGACATAAATCGAGGAAACATAAATGACGAAAAAGTCGTATTAAACGAGCCGAGATATAGCATTTCCTAAGTATATGAATTTGGGAAGTGATTCGGGAAAGAATTTGGAGAAAAAATGGGAATTTTTGGTCAGAATTTTACCCAGTTCGGGAATCAAATCTGGTTTTCGAAATTCCTGATAACTTTAGGCAAAATCCATAAAATTAAATCATTAAAGCCATGATTGGAAGTTGGAATTCAAAACTTGGAAAAACATAAATGAACCTATAATTTTTTATTTGAGGACCTTTGCGGTAATGAGACAAATTTTTTTAGGAGCCTTCTTGAAAGAAAACTTGGGCCTGGGAAATCCCCCCCTCCACAGGTCTGTCAACATTTCACCCGATAAAATTGAAAATTCAGTACAATCTTCGATGTTTCCAAAGTTTTAACTAAAATATTTAAATATCAGGTAAATAAAAACACGTGTTAATTTGCAGAAATTTTTCCTGTTCCCAAAAGTTTGACAAAAAGTCATTAAAAATCGATCCATGGAAATTTTTTCATTTTTAAAAGTCTAACAGAAAGTCACAATTTTGATTGGTCAAAATTTTTCCAAGGTCAAAAATTGGTTTTCAACTTGACACTGATTTTGAGCCTTTCAGAGGGAGTAGAATCAAGGAGGAATCTCAACTCAAAACTCAAAAACCAAGTTTTGACCCCTAAGAGTGATTTCTAAGTCCAGGCTCACATATCCACTTCTTTCTCCAAAAAAAGCTTGACTTTGTAACTAACAATGAGTTTTTTTTTGATTTTTTAAATTTCAACTCCAGATTAAAACGTCTACAAAAATTCGGAAATTTCGATTTCTAAATTTTTTCGTTTTTTTGAAAATTACGTTTTTACTGGGCCCCCTCCCCCGCTACTATCATCGCCTCTTTCTTTCATAAAAATTAAAAAAATGATATTGATGTTTTCTCCAATTTTTTTCAAAATTTGCCAAACGTTTTTTCAATTTTTTCAGTTTGTTTATGGAAAATATACCTACTCAATTTTCCCAGCTTCAAATCAAAATTTTCAAACGTTCTGGAAGATAATGTGAGGACACATAATTTTTCAAGAGTTTTATACTGGAAAATTTTTTAAATTATACAAACCTACCAAGTGAAAAAAAAATTAATCAATTTTTTTATGTAGTAAAGATTTTTAAACCAATTTTTATGGAACAATTGTCCCATATTTCTGAGCAAAACGAGGACTAAAAATTAAAAAATGGTGATTTTCACAAAGAGCATAAGTAATTTATTTTTCAAAGTTTTATAAATTTCCATTTCAAGCGAACTGACGTGAGTTATTCTCAACTTTTCTTACTTACTTTTTTTTAGGAGATAGATAACTTTACCCCCCTCCCCGACCAAATCAAGAGTGACATTTCCTCCATTTTTTTTCTTGTTTCCAATTCAAAGGTAACGTAAAAAGAAAAATATTATAATTTTTTCACTTTTTATTATTACTCAAGTTTGTACGAATTTTTTCTTTATTCGTCGTGATTTTCGTTTCTACAAATTTCTCGAGGTATCAAAATTCTTCTTAGAACCCATTTTTTGAGGTCGACTCTAAAGAATAATAAGGGTGATTAAAATTGAGAATTTTTCGCCCAAACAATTTTCACTTTAGAAGCTTCCTTCTCGCCTCAAAAAGTGGACTTTGGTCACGATTCATATTCTTTCCTTGAAAAAGATTCTCAATTCATGGCTCGAATCAAAATGAATGGTATTCAACACAATCTTGAAAAAATCGCGTTTCGAAAACCCTCCACAACCAAAATTTCAGCTGCCTCAGCTGATTTTTCGATTTTTTGTAAATTGTACAAAAAATCATGAAAATGAAGAATTTTCAAAAGTGGTGTAATCCACTTTTATGTTTGAGTTGAAATAATTCTGAAATGGATTCAGTGTGTAAAAAAAACATGGATTTAGATACCTCAGTCGATAAAAGTTGAAAATAATTAAATTTGGTCCCACCTTCCAACTCTCCAGAAATCAACTTTTAGTTTTGGAGTTGAAATCAGTTCAAAAATCGATTCAAGCACATTGAAAAACCACTGCTTACAGCTATTTTTAAAATTTTTCGAATAATTTTTTGAGTTTTTTTTTTCATGCTTTTTTATTGTAGTTTACAAAATTGGTTTTCTCACCCGCTTGGGGTTAAAAATTTGAAAAAATTTCCCCTACTCAGAAAATTACGAGAAATTGAATGCAGCAAACCCGAATTCACCACCTCTTTTTGTGTGCCTTTAGAGGGACTTTGAAGTTTCACTGCAATTGGCCTCCCAACCTTTACTTTTTTCGTTTTGCCAGTAATTTTTTCGATGTTTCAACATTTTTTGGTGACTTTGATGGGACTTTAGCTGCTTTTCTTGTATTTGAAAAATTCTAACGAGAATTTAGCAAAAATCTCAATGAAATTGTAAAATATTCCAAAACTAAAATTTTTACGATTTTACTAAATTTTCAACAATTTTCACGCCATTTTCAAATCAAATAAATTGTCTCATTTCAAATAATTAAATTTTCATGATGTTTTCGGCAATTTTTCAAATATTTTATACAGTTTTGAAAATATATTTTTTAATTTTGCATCATTTTTAACAATTTTTTCCGGAATTAAAAAAATATCCCCGAAATTGCTGAGAGTTTTTGCAGCATTCAACACAATTTTTCATGGTATTCAAGCACCTACATTATCATTTGACGACTAAATGACTTTAAAAAAAAAATCTGATAAGAGGTAAAGGCTCAATCGCCATGAAGCCATGATCTTCGCTCTTCAATCAGAATCGAATCGAAATTACTCGTACTATCAATGAAAGCACAAAAAATTAAAAGCTTCTGATTCAGATGAAATTTTTTCTCATTTTTTCGACTCGAAATTCATTTTTCCGGAATTTTTTCCAAATCCAATCCTCCAAATACAAATTTTTTTGGTAAACGATTTTAGTTTGTTACACTCGTACCTTTCGAAAATTTTTCAATGAAATTATTTTCTAGGCTAAAAATGCAAATTTTGTATTTTGAGAATGAGGCATATACCCTTTAAATTCCTCCCCCTCCTCACATAGTTGACCCAACCCTATCACTGATTTCCAGAGACAAATCTTTCAATTACTGAAAAAATACCTCAGAAAGAAAAAATATTGATGATTTCAATGAAAATAATTTCCTAAAATCAAAATGTAAATTTACTATTCTGAAAGTGAGGATTATATCCTGTCAACTCCCCTCCTTTCATGGTTTGACCCAACCCTATCACTGACTTCCAAAGACAAATCATTCAATTACTGGAAAAATACATCAAAAAGAAAAATATATTAACGGCAAATTTTACTCATCACGAAATCTCTCTTCTCACCAGTTCTTCAAAATACCCGCCGAACACAAAAATCCTCATTAAATATCACGAATCACTCAATCCACGTTATCTCTTCAAATATCACCAAAAACAGTGCTCTAATTTGAAAAACTGATAACATCATCGTAATCGACAAAACACTTCATTTTCTCAATTCCTCGTACAAATTTCACTTTCGACGAATTTCTCTTCGAATCGTTTCATCGTCGAAAAAAAACCTCAAATAATCGATAAAAATCTCATCTCAACTGTTCTCTCCAATCGAGAAAATTTTTCCTAAGGCTTCCGAAATTCCAACACTTTGAAATGATTTTACAATACAAATAGAATACACATTCCAGGAATGCTAAGCTCGAATATGCCAATTCATGTATGTCAGTAGTTTCATTATCAAGAGCAAGAGTCAGTCAACCAGCCATCACACATGAGGAGGAAAAATAACCACACGTTTAGTCGAACATCAAGATCAACACAATAAAGATAGCCAATGACTCAAAGTATAATTACAAATACATAGATTTTTTTTCAACACACTAGCTGCATAGAAATTCAATAATAATTGGCATTTTAAATACATGCCTACGTGTATATAAATTAAAAACTACAATATATGATTTCACTGATTGTCTCGTACGTACGAGTGCTTGGTTTCCTTTCCTTGTCATACATTATCGTTTTTCCGGTATTTTTTCCTCTTTCTTCGCGTTACGAATAAGGTTTAATTAACTAGCGAAGTGTATTTTACGTTTATAATGAGAGCACGCGTCCGTGGTTTACTTTTAGAGCCTGAATGTGCATACGTCACTGATCTTCGTCTGTTTACAGGTATATCGAACAATACCGAAGTATTCTTTTATTCATTTGAGAGTAATGCACACATTGTCTCTGGCTGTCATCGTATTTACGTCCATTCGCCATACATTTGTTAATTACTTATGACACATTACCGCACACCTGCGTTACCTGCCTTCCTTCTAAAATTCTTGGCAATTATTGGTGAAAGAAACCGGTCAAACGAAGTACAAATAAACTTTACGATCCGACGAGACCGCAATTAACTGTCCGAAATCAGTTTTCCATTTTTCGTGTCCATAAAAAATACACAGGTCCAGGGGTGTTGAGAAACCTAAATTCTTAAGGACCAATTCCTCAAAAAGATTTGAAGGAACGTTTCCTTTTGGAAATCATTTTATAACTCGGAAATTACCCCCCAAAATCACCTCCATTGCTGAAAATAATCCAAATCTTACAAAAGTGATTTTTTTCGTATTTTTCCTCAAAATTATGTCAATTAATTTTATTATTTTTCTTGAAATTTTTAATTTTTAATTAGGTACATACTTAAAATGAAATTAGTAATAGGTTTGAAAGAAAAGGACAAATTTGAAATAAGCAATGAACTGAAAAAGAGGAGGAAGGGGTCAATAGTTTGCGAGGCAAATTTATGCCACCCCAAAAAAATTTAGTTTTGTGCCTGAATCACTTGATTTTCAAAATTTTAAATTTTGTTCTCTGCAGCTACTTTCTACATAAAATTTAGTTGGTTGATGTCCAGGATGTGTACTTAATATTGATGTAGGTATCATATAATTGGGAAAATTGAAAATCTGGATTGAGATTTTCCCAGATTTTACTCTCCTACCTTCCCCTCTCGGCAAAATGTCTTTGGAACGTCACTGGTTGATTTTAAAAAAATCGAGTTTTCATGATTTAGGGACCAGGGATACATAAGATCAAAACGAGGTTAAACGACGGATTTTTTTTATAGTTATTGAGAGTTGCGAAAAAATGAGGTGGGTATGAAAATGAGGGGAGAGTTACGTGAAAAATGGAGGGGGTGTGTAAATCCTCAAGACGTTTGGGAGATCTTAACACCCCTGCACAGGTCGACATTTTTAAGCTTTTGAAATGCTGTCTAAAGTTTCAATCGATGGGTGATTTTTATAGTATTTTTCACACTGATCATGAAAAAAGAAGTGAAAAAAATCCATCACCCAAGGATTTTTTGTGATTCGAATTTCTTGTTGAACATTTTCTTTACACTTTTTGATAACTTTTTACATTTGAATTCAATTTTCTGAGCAAAGGAAGGATTCAACGAAAAAAATGAATAGAACATGAATTGTACTCTCATTTATAAATCAGTGAAAATTATCGAAAATCACTGAGAAATAGTCAGAATTGCAGCACGGGAGAAAATCAGTGAAATTTTTTTACAGAAAACAAATCAGTGAGAAAAATCACTGGAAAATCAGTGAATATTCACTGAAAGGTAAGTGAAATTTATGAAATTTGTTGAAAAATCAGTGAAAATTTTTGAAAAATCAGCGAAAATTCGCTGCAAATTAGTGAATTTTGCTGATTTTTTCTGCGCTGCAATTATTTATCAGTGACTTTTCACTGATTCAGAATGAGAGAGTAGAGCATAAAATTTCCTTTTCGTTGAGTTCAAGTAGTTTTTTTCTTAGGAGGCTTAGCTTTCGAGATATTCAAGCTGAAAGTTGAAAGTTCAACTCACTTTTTTTTATTGAAAATATCCCAAAAACTAAGCCTCCTTGAAAAAAACTAATTGGATTGGACTCTGTAGAATGGAAATTTTACTATCCATAATCATGTTCTATTCATCTCTTTAGGAGGGGGGGGGGGGCTTGATTTTTCCACGAGAATCGATTTTTTGAGATGAACCACATTTTAAAAATTTCTCATTTTATTTGTGACAATGTAAATTTCAAAGGCCGGAAAATTCACAATTTTTCCTGTGCAGTTGGTAATTCTGGCCTACTTTTAGTGCTGAGTTCGAATTTATGATTTCAGTTTTACTCTATCACGTCAGGATTTCTTATAATTTTTGCATTTTTTGTTGGGATTTTTTTTTACATTTTTGATATAACTTTTGACCCTTGGAGTCGATTTTCTGAGCGAAGGAAGGGTTCAGCGAAAAAAATTAATAGAACAAAAATTGTAGAGCGTAAAATTTCCTTCCTGTAGAGTCCAAATATTTGATTTTTTCTTAAGAGGCTCAGTTTTTGAGTCATTTTCAATGAAAAAAAGTAAAACTTCGAACTTTCAAATAAAATATATCGAAAACTAAGCCTTTTAAGGAAAAACTAATTTTTCTCATTATCAGCGTGAAAAATACTATAAAAATCGCCCATTAAATTTCAAACAACATTTTCCAAGTCGACCTGTGCTACCATTTCCAACCCTCGTCGGCATACGAGTAATTCAAATCACCTTAATTACCCAGTTGCATTGATTCCGGATTCGAATTTACGTAGGGGTAAAAAAAAACCCTCACGTATTAGTACGATTACCGGATAATAAGGGTCGTTCGAAGAAACCCACCCTTCTCCAGAGACTCTTCGGCGATACATGCGATGTCGCATGATACTTTAATACACAAATGTTCTTTTTTTCCAAAGGTGATATTTAGCCACCGCGCGTTAAATTAAATTGTATCGTTTGTAATTTTTCTAATAGCCGAGTGCCTGTCACCGCTGCTGTGCCGACGATTCGAAAAAGCAGACTTCAACTTAAGCAGACTTGACAACCAAGCTCGAGTTCTGCGAAGCGCGACGAGTACGATGTTTAATCGAATCGAGAACGTAATACATTTAAACGAAATTTAAAAAGGAATTAAACCAATGAAGATTTATCATTTCGAATTCGACGACAGTCAATTAGACGATTGTAGAGGAGAAGGGAACGGGGAGAGGGTTACCAGACGCAGATCTGCGTCTAATGAAGAAATATCGTGAGCTATTTATTCTACAGATCGTGTCGTAGATGCGATTAAATTCAGTTTAGGAATATTTTTAAGCTCGTATGTAGTTACTCATTCGTCATGTACGTTTTTTTCATTGAAATAACATATTCATAAAGTAAACGAAAACGATTCAGAGAAGAGAAAGACCAAAGGCGGAGAGAAGGGGCAGGGCATTTACCCAGATTTGTCACTAATTGCGGTCAATACCTAAACGAAAAAACTGATTTGGTTTTTTTCTGAAGAACAAGAGCTAGGTACGAATGAGTCATTTAACCAACAAGCAGTTTCTAATAATCAAACGTTACTTTGAAGGTGAAACGAATGAATTGCACTTTTTTTAATGAGTATTTCGCGGAAATCCACCGAGCTTTTTTAATTGGGGAATATTTTTTAGACGATTTTTTCCATAAAAGTGGATCATTCGTGCAAAACGATTCTGGCATTTATTTGAGCCAATCATTCGAGAATATACGACGACGTAAATTATTCAAATGAATCATTAACAAGCAATAAAATAGAATTTTTTTGAAAAATAATAATTGAATTATTTATGAGGTGTGGATCATTTGGAAACGGCACGATGATATTTTAAATGAGCTGGTCACGAATGATGAAAAATCGACGATGGCGTTGGGTTATTGTACTAAGACTAAAAAATGGGTGATTATTTTTAATCATTATTTTGTGATGTGCATCGATTACGAAGGAATGAACGAAACTGTAAATGAATCATTCGCGAACGATGTTATGACCGAAAATATTATAAATTATTGATGAGTGACATTGTCAAAATTTTCGATCGATTTTTGCCAATCAGTTTTCAGTCAATTGATTTTTAACAAAATCGTGGGTCCGATCCTGTCAATTTTTACAGAATTGTCAGTTAATTTATTTTTTATTAAAATTGCTAGTCAATTTTTGACATTTTCGGTCAATTTTTAATAAAATCATCAATCAGTTTTAAATGAAATGATTCAGTCAATTTTTACAAAATTGCCAGTAAGTAAAAATATATTTCTTATTAAAATTGCTAGACAGTTTTATGATGAAATTTTCAGTCAATTTTTACAAAGTTGTCAGCCTACTTAATTTTTGATAACTTTTTCGGTCAGTTTTCAACAAAATTACCTATGCGTCAATTCTTGACAAAATTGTTAGAAAGTTTTTCAGCAAAATTTTCCAGTTAATTTTGTCACTCATGATTTTTAACAGAATTATGAATCAATTTTTACGAAATTGTCAGTCAATTTGATTTATAGCAACCCATGAAAAAATGGCTAGATATAATTTGATAAAATTTGATCACAAAATCCTAGATATAATTCTATATGTCAGATGTGTCTATAGAATTTTATCTGTTTATATCTATCTAGATATAAATATGTTTATTCGTATCTAAATAGATTTTGTGATTTATTGTTCATTACTTTATCCATGTTACTTCATGATCTTGATTTAGAGGAGCACGCCACCACATCGGGTTGAGAATTAGAACTAAAAGTGATATTTAAATTTCAAGTGGGTAAATTTTTTTTCCCCAGTTTTAATCAAATTGGATTTTTTTTCACTTTCTTGATACATCATAATTAATAAAAAAAAATAGAACATGTTTGGCGAAATTCTATTGCCCCTCTCGGGGGTTGGAGCCTCCAAATTTACATTTTAAGAAGAAAAGGGAAATCAATTACAACTATATAAAATTATATCTAATCATATCTGATCACATTTGATTATATCTATTCTTATTGAAGCACTGCTAATCTCAATTCCATGAAATATTTTGTCATGAGAGATAGTTTCATTCAAAGAAGTAGCGTTTTATCTAATTGAATGAGAAGGGATTTCATTTACTTTTATATAAAATTGAACAATTTCATTTTTTTTTTATAAAATTGAAGATAATTTCATATAATTTGGACTAACATTATATCTGTTTAGATAAAATTCTACATATTTTGATAAAGCAATCTTTTATATAATTGCATATAAAATTATATAATTGGATGGTTTATATAAAACTATGTATAATTTTATATAAACCATCCAATTATTTAATTTTATATGCAATTATATAAAAGATTGCTTTATCAAAATATGTAGAATTTTATCTAAATAGATAAAATATTAGTCCAAATTATATGAAATTATCTTCAATTTTATAAAAAAAAATGAAATTGTTCAATTTTATATAAAAGTAAATGAAATCCCTTTACATTCAATTAGATAAAGTTTGATATAGGAAGATATAATTTGATCTGTGAAGATATAATTTGATTTGCGAAGATGTTTTTTAGATCTATTTATATCAAATTTTATATGATATAGTGATCAAATTTGATCAAATTTCACCATATCAAATATATTTTTATCAAATCATATCTAGCCATTTTTTCATGGGAAACATATCAATCAATTCAATTTAACAAAATCGCCATTCAATATTATACAAAATCGTTAGTTAATTTTCAACCAAATTGAAAATCAATTTATTGAAAGTAAATTTTCAAACAAACTGAAATTCAATTTTCAACCAAACTGAAATTCAATTTTCAACCAAATTGAAATGTAATTTTAAACCTAATTAAAAGTCAATTTTCAACCAAATTAAAAGCCAATTTTCAACCAAATTGATAGGTACCCAATTGAAAGCCTATTTTCAATCAAATTGAACGCCCATTTTAAACCACATTAAAAGTCAATTTTCAACCAAATTAAAAGCCAATTTTCAACCAAATGGAAAGTCAATTTTCAATCAAACTGAAATCCAATTTTCAACCTAATTAAAAGTCAACTTTCAACCAAATGGAAAGTCAATTTTCAACCAAATTGATACCAAATTGAAAGCCAATATTCAAACACATTAAATGTCAATTTTCAACCAAATTAAAAGTCAATTTTCAACCAAATGGAAAGTCCATTTTCAACCAAATGAAAAGTCAATTTTCAACCAAACTGAAATTCAATTTTCAACCTAATTAAAAGTCAACTTTCAACCAAATGGAAAGTCAATTTTCAACCAAATTGATACCAAATTGAAAGCCAATATTCAAACACATTAAATGTCAATTTTCAACCAAATTAAAAGTCAATTTTCAACCAGATGGGAAGTCAATGTTCAACCAAATTGAAAGTCAATGTTCAACCAAACTGAAAATTCAATGTTCAATTCAATTAAAAGTCAATTTTCAACCAAATTGAAAGTAAATTTTAAACCTAATTTAAAGTCAATTTCAACCAAATTAAAAGTCAATTATCAACCAAATTAAAAGTCAATTATCAACCAAATGAAAGGTCAAATTTCAACCAAATGAAAAGTAAATTTCAGATCAAATTGAAAGTCGTTTTAGACTAAATTGAAAGTCAATTTTTAACCAAATTGAAATTCAATTTTCAACCAAATTGAAATTCAATTTTAAACCTAATTAAAAGTCAACTTTCAACCAAATGGAAAGTCAATTTTCAACCAAATTGATAGGTACCCAATTGAAAGCCTATTTTCAATCAAATTGAACGCCCATTTTAAACCACATTAAAAGTCAATTTTCAACCAAATTAAAAGCCAATTTTCAACCAAATGGAAAGTCCATTTTCAACCAAATGGAAAGTCAATTTTCAATCAAACTGAAATTCAATTTTCAACCTAATTAAAAGTCAACTTTCAACCAAATGGAAAGTCAATTTTCAACCAAATTGATACCGAATTGAAAGCCAATATTCAAACACATTAAATGTCAATTTTAAACCAAATTAAAAGTCAATTTTCAACCAAATGGGAAGTCAATGTTCAACCAAATTGAAAGTCAATGTTCAACCAAACTGAAAATTCAATGTTAAATTCAATTAAAAGTCAATTTTCAACCAAATTGAAAGTCAATTTTTAACCAAATTGATACCACATTGAAAGTCAATTTTCAACCAAATTGAAAACCAATTTTAGACCAAATTGAAAGCCAATTTTAGATCAAATTGAAAGCTAATTTTAGACCAAATTGAAAGCCAATTTCAGACCAAATTGAAAGTCAATTTATTGAAAGTCATTTTTCAACCTAATCTAATTAAACGTCAATTTTCAACCAAATTGAAAGTAAATTTTCAGAATTATTGTTCAATAATTTTTCACCAAACAGAAGAACAACTTTTTACCAGACTGAAAGTCAATTTCTGAGAAAATTGTCCATTCATTTCTACTAAATTGTTCAGTGAATTTTGTCGTTTGATTTTTAATAAAATTATCAGTTAATTTTTACAAAATTTTCAATAAAATTTAATGTTTTAAAAAAGGTTCAATAAGTTGTTCGTCAGTTTTTGAAAAAATATGTGATACAAAATTCTCAATCCGTATCAATTTTTACCCAAAAATGTCTGTCAATGTATAATAAAATCGTCGGCTGATTTCAACTTTTAACAAAATTGTCAGTTAATTCAACAAAATTGCCAGCTATTTTTCAACAAAGTTATTTGTCAATTTGCAGCAAAATTGTAGTCAGTTTTCAACACCCAATTTTTAACAAAATTTTCAGTCAATTTCAATTTTAAAAAATCTTCAATCTATTTTTAACAAAAAAAATTCGAAACGAATGATTACGGAACTGTCCGTCGATTTTCAACCTAATTGTCGGTCAATTTTCCGTCAATTTTCAACAAAATGGTGAGTAAATTTTCATTTTTAATAAAAATGTCAATCAGTTAATAATAGAATGGTAGAATTATCAATCATTGCATCTGCATCAATTGTGATTGTTTCAGCACCAATGTCGAGTCAAATACGTCAATAATAAGTACCTACACAATTTTGTAATTATTTTTCTATTTTAATTTCCCTCATTACGTTATTAAATCAAATTTCCATTTATTTATTTTTACCTGCTGGTGCGTCGACTGTCACACTTTGAGCATCTGTGAAAAATTAACACGTGCAAAATTTTGTCCATCGATTGAGTGATATTAATTCTACAGTTGCCTATTGCAAGTTTGACGCAAGGCACTTGTACATGTAAATGCAAACATTTCAATATTAGAAATTTCATTCTTACAAAGCTGCATTAGTTTCTGACAAAAAGGTCCATTTTTACACAAAATTGAACACTATCAAACTTCATCCCTACTTCCTTATTTCAAATTCTCTGCGGCTAGTCACCCTCTATGTACATACAACGTATTGGAATGTACCATCAAGCCCAACTACCTACCTACGAACGTAATTTCATTAGGACTTGCATGTCGATAGAGAAGGGAAAGAGGAGTTAGAGGTCGCCTGAGACACGAGTAAAGTCGGAAAAGTGGCCATTTTTTCGCGTATTTACACGCTTCTTTGTTGGCGGTAAAGGTTACGTGGAAAATGGAGGGATCTCGAGGTCTCCAGGGAAAACGAAATAAAAAGAGGGTGTATGTCGGCGCCGTCCGCCGTCGTGAGTGTCGCTGATCAATCGATAACGTCGAAAATGCATCCAAGCTCCGAGATTGCGACGACCTTAACCTAATAGATCATCTATCAGCATCTCGGTTCTCAAATCCGCCAAGATGAGCAGACCTGATACCTACGATGGCGTATCGTGCTCACGTGCAGCTTTCGAGCCGTGCAACTCAGTCAAAGAAACGAGCAATAAGATGGTCAAAAATGGCTCGTGGCATCGTCGCTGCGTAATTTTCGAAACGATGAAAGGTTGATTGAGATTTTTAATGGATTTATCGCCACGTCGTTGAATGCCGTACGTGTACGCCAAAAAAGGGTGGAAATTTTGATTTTTGCATATAAATTGGTATTCGATTGGAAAAAAGTTGGTATTGTGTGGCGACCAGGGGGAGATGCTCGATAAGACGCCGAATTGTGGTGGAAAATTACCGTCGCCACGTCAACGTTATTAGTATTCTTGTAATGGAAAACAGAAAGTCTCTTTGCTGCGAGACAGAATACAAATTTCCTTTAGGTTTTGTTCGGTTTCGTGGAAACGCCAATGTCGTCGGTGAAGGATGGAGCGAAGGTGCGGTATTAATAGGGTGGCATTTTCGACGCTGTGAGTGAAAATATATGTACCGGTATGAATACGACTGTGGCTGCGTGGTTTCCGTATAAGGTGATACGAATTAGGGGAGTTGAGGTAATTTAACCTTTCCTAAAAGACTATTCGAGGAAAACGGAAATAAATATTAATATAGCTGATGTATTTTTTCGGTACGCTCGTTCTCGGTGTTTGCCCTTATTACCGCTCCTTTTCCTAGACTCGTATCTGTATGTCAAATGGTAGTATACAGGGTGCCTGGTGAGTGGTCTGCCATGCCATAATTATTTTTTTGGATATAGCCGGGTACCATTAAAAAAAATTGAGATGAACATATTGTCTATTTTAAAACTTGAAAGGGGAAATTCAACTTTTTTTCACCATGGAAATGGAAACAGCTTTAAAAACTGAACAAATTTTGTTCTCATCAACTTTAGCCTAACTTTAAAATTTAAGGAACTGCAATAAAATTGTTCAAAAAAAATCTAAAAAATAAACTAATCAAGGAAATGGATATTACGTTGAAAACTAAACAAATTTTGTTCCGAAGACTTTTTGCCTAACATCAAAAATGAAGGGGCTACGGGAAATTCAAAATTGAAAAAATTTGGAGCGCCCAAAGAAACTGCTTTTTCTTTTTTTTTAAAATTGTTCGCTTAGTTCGTAAAACTACGAGTAATTCGTTCATAATGCTATAATAAAATTGATGCACATAGACAAATCAACTTTTTTGAGTGCAATTAGTACAGAAATGGAACTCGTTCTCGAACAACTCGTATCAAAAATTATTGTAAAAAATTCGAGTTTTGCTGAAAAATTGAATAAAACAGTTCTTCAAATCAATTCACCATGCATTACACAGGTCGACGTTTTTAAACTTTTGAAATGATGTTTGAAGTTTGATGGGTTATTTTTATAGTATTTTTCACGCGGGTCACGAAAAAAGCACTGACAAAATTTCATCATCCAAGGATTTTTCACAATTTAAATTTTTTCTTGGACAGTTTTTCTACTTTTTTTGATATCATTCGACACTTGAAGTCGATTTTCTGAGAAAAGAAGGGGTTCTACGAAAAAAATGAATAGAACATAAGTTGTAGAGTGTAAAATTTTCTTTCTGAAAAGTTCAATTAGTTTTTTCTTAGGAGGCTTAGCTTTCAAGATATTTTAGATCAAAGTTCAACTTTTTTAAAATTGGAAATATCTCAAAAACTAAGCTTCCTATGAAAAAAACCATTTGGACTCTACAGATAGGAAATTTGACGCTCCGCAATTTATGTTCTATTCGTATATTTTTTGGAAGCTCGAATTTCCCAGAAAATCGATTTTTTGTAATGAACCATATTTTTAACATTTCTCATATCTAACATTGGAAATAATCAAAGGCCGGCAAATCAACATTTTTTCCTCAATAGTTGAGTCTGATTGGTGATTCTGATCTATTTTCTAGTGCTGAGTTCGAATATTATTTTAGTTTTATTCCATCACGTAAGAATTTTTTATAATTGGAATTTTGTGTTTAAAATTCGTTTTATATTTGTTTATGTAAATTTTGACCCTTAAAGTCGATTTTCTGGCGAAAAAAGGGCCCTACGAAAAAAATGAATACGACCTAAATTGTAGATCGTAAAATTTTCTGTTTGTAGAATCCACTTAGTTTTTCTTAGGAGGTTTAGTTTTTGAGATATTTCCAATTTTTGGAAAAAAGTTGATATCTAAACTTTGAACTAAAATATTTCAAAATCTAAGCCTCCTAAGAAAAAATTACTTAAACTGTTCTAATAGGAAAATTTACGCTCTACAACAAATGTTCTATTTATTTTTTTCGTAGAACTCTTCCTTTTCGCAAAAAATCGATTTTAAGTGTCAAAAGTTATCAAAAAAGGTGGAAAAAAGTAAAAACTGTTCAACAAAAAATTCAAATTGCAATAAATCCTCGGGTGATGGAATTTTTAAACAATTTTTCTCGTGATCAGCAAGAAAAATATTATAAAAATCACCCATCAAACTTCAAATAGCATTTTCGACGTCGACCTGTGTTATTAGTTGAAATCCGTCATCATCTCGATATCTAATTTTTTTTCAAAACTCACTCACAATTTTGGCGAATTCGGATGAAGCACTTTCAAAAAACGAAATCACGGAGTTAGAAGAGCGACGCCAATTATGGATTAGTCTCCTAATATAGAATAGTCCGATATTTCAGTTCGTATGAGACAAACTCTGCTGAAAATCATTAGAAATTGTAGTCCCAGTTAAAATATCATTCCATACGAAGTTTGATGAAGATCGGTTGAAAATTGTGGGTTTTATGAATGAAATAGAAATTTTAATGGCATTTTTTCTACCATATGACTTTTCAATTTAAGAATAACTTGGTTTGTGTGGTATTTATGGAAAGAGGAGAAATTTACTTTCATAATATTTATTATTTTATATTTGACCAAAAACAATATTGTAAAGAATAAAACGCGAGTTGCCCAATATGGAATACTTTTGGTAACAGATATTGAGAGTTTGGCTGAAAAATGTAAGACAAAAATGACGCGGGATTTTTATGGGTTCCCAATCGGACTTTTATGTGCGAGTTCTGTTTAAAATTTTTTTTGGCTCATTTTGGTCATAAATAAACTTTTTTTGATATATTTCGATCATTTTTTGTCATTAAAAAAAAATTATTCCATATTAGACATCCATTTTTTCGAATTTCAAAACTGCACTTTTTAAAAAAAATCAAAATTTTAGGGAAATTGTGAGCTTTGGGGTGCCGAGCTTTTAGTAGGTTAAACTTTGGAGTCGCTCCCCTATTGAATTTGAAGTCGTTGATTTCGAATGACGCTTTGATTTTCGACGTCGATTCTCTTTTCTTCAAATTTTGTAGATTTCGCCATCAGAAATACGAATTTCTATGTCGGGGTGGTGGTGGGGGGGAGAGGGTTCAATTGCCTACAGTACTGTAATACAAATTTTGCGATTAACGATCTAAAATAATGAAATCAACCGGTTTTCAATTTTTTGAAATTCGCCCTGAAATCGCCAAAAGTCCTCGAGATGTTTTTTAATTACTTAATTCGACATCACCAATCTTAAATCTGACCTTAATTATTAGTTTCGATCACGGATTAACCATATTTTGATGCTTCGTTATCAATATATTGCCAATTTGTACCGCGGAAATGCAATTTCCAAAGCAATCCGGGCGGATCGATCAAATTGAACACGAAATTCATGATCGACGACCTAGAACCAGGCGTCAATTTTTCCTCGATAATTTTAACGCCGGCGATAATGATGAATGACCATTACAATCCGCCCTATTTCACCGCCTTCGATACAAATCTCAATATTTCATTACCGCCGTTAAAATAAACATATCAACCGCGTTTTAAAATAGACTCCGATATTCCTCGAGGCGACAAGTACTCGCTACTACGTAACACTGGTCTCGAATCCTTTCGTAGGTGATTGACAACACAGGTAAACATTTTCCCATCAAATCGGACACCTTAATTCGGCGATTTATTTCGAGCTTATACCCGGCCTCGCAGACATTTCGTTATCGATATCTGGTTCTCGTTGCGAAAACACCATTTCAGGATTTCCTCTTTCTGCGCGTTCGTAAGAAAGAGCCCTTTGACCGGCATGTATTCCGAACACGTAGGCAGCAAAAAGGGTGCATAGATTATCGTCCTATATCCCTTCATTATGATATTTTCAAAAGAATAATGTGTGTTTAGCCTTGAGCACGTGTCAATAGTATGTAATGTAAACAAGAGGCAATATTACAATTGAGTCGTTATAGATTTCCTTCTCTCGACTCCTGCAGACGATATTTCTCTCTGTCGCAGCCAAACCATCTCCGGTCGAGTTGCTTTTATTATTGAAATTTTATTGGCTTAAGTAAACTTCGGTACTAGTCATTAATACGTTATTTACACCATGGTACGTACGCGATCGACTAAGGCGATATGTGCATTTGAAAATAAACAACAATACGAATTCGACGCTCGATATATTATACTCGTTTACAATTTTATACAGGGGACTTTTTGCTCAACTGTAAAATTGAAAATTTAGAAATTTTTAACAATCATTGTACGCTTTTCAAATATTATTGTCTACTTTAGCTGAAAAATACAATGTAATGATTCACATTCGTATACATCCGCAAAAAGCTGCCAACAATAACAGAAAATCGAACAATTGAAATCTGAAAATTTTTGAATTTCAGATTTTTTCAAAATTTGAACTAGTTTACGAATTACTTCGATGAAAAAATTTTTTGAAAGGAAGAAAATTTTAACGTGGATGAAAGACAGGTCAAAATCCTAGGTCCCCAATTCCGAGTTGCGAAGTCCTAAGTGTCGTGTACAATTTTGAATCAGTGAAAAGTCACTGATAAATAGTCAGAATGGCAGCACAAAGAAAATCAGCAAAATTCTTGGATTTCCAGTGGATTATCACTGATTTTTCAAAGAATTTTACTGATTTTTCACGAATTTCAGAGAATTTACTGACTTTCCAGCGAATTTTCACTGATTTTCCAGCATTTTTTTTTATTTTTTGCTTTCGGTGGAATTTTTTCATTTATTTATTGCTGTGCTGCAATTCTGACTGTTTTCCAGTGATTTTCGATGATCAACTCGCAAATATCTTCTAAGTCTAAAAAAACATTCAACTACTAGAAATCTCCAAATTGGACTCAAAATCAACCTTAGACTAAAACCTAAATTACCTCAATACTTTTTTAATATCTAGTAGGTTTATATTCCTATATCTACTTACTATAAATTTCTAAGTTCTGTACACAATCTATTTATAGCTTGAGTGTAATAGCCCTACCAGGCTGATCCTCAAAATAAAATCTCTCTCTCTCTCGATACTTTTCATCGATTTATAAATGAGAGAGTCATTTTCAAAAATATAGGTAATTATTTCAATAAAATTGATGAAACTCAGGCTTAAAATTTAAATCATATCTTAAAAGTTAAGGTAGCCTTAAAAGTTCCTTATCGCATTTTCAACCAATCAGAAAGCACGAAACGGTTCCTTAAAACCATTAAGGTTGCCTTAATTTTCAAGGTATGCTTTAAAATTCGGGTCTCAGATTCCTAGATTCCTCGAAATCGAATTTGGCAATTAATGGCTGGCTCATTCCATGTTAACTCGACCCAGTTTTAACCTTAGGTTTTCCGATTTAGCTAATTTTTTTACGAGTTTCCCTCGATGGTCTAATGAAGAAATCACCGTCATTTCGATCTTAATCCTTCCGGGGGGAAGGGGAAAACCCTCGTAATTTTCACACAATTGAGATTTTTTTCGATACGACTCAACTTTCATGAAGGGTGCAAAAGATGAAAGGCTTCCATTTAAAAATCTGAAAAAATCACAGTAAGAATTTATGCGTTTATCAGCGAATTACTTTACAAGATGGGATCTCCACATCCCCAGGGAGCACATAAACCCTCAATTTTGGTAAAAATTCAAAAAAATTGAAAAATCAAAGTAACACATCGATTTCTACTGATTCGAAGGCGCTGAGTTCGAATATGTGCTCAGTTTTTTCATCCGACCCCTCTGAACCCCCCTATCAGCTTCCTTGATGAGAACAAAATTTAAAAAAATGAAAAATGACGCGCCGTTTGTTTGGTTTTTGAGAGCATTTAGTTCGAATATTTGTTTATTTTTGAATTCGATCCTCCAGTGCTCCCCTGGCTCTCCAATTTTGAGAAAACGCATGCAAAAAAAATGAAAATAAGGTGTGGCAAATCGATTTCTATTAATTCGTGGATGCTAAGCTCGATTATCAACTTACAAATACTTTCTAAATGCGCCTCTCTGTGCCCCATACTGACCCCAAATTAATATTTTTGTGAAAATGAAGGGACTAGGAGACACTATAGGGCGAATTCAAAAAATAAGCAAATATTTGAACTGTTCAAACTGTTGAGGGAGGGGAGGGGGCATGTTCAAATTTTTTCTCAGAACACTGTGTCCATATACTGACTTTTTCTAGAACACCTGTCCAACTCCAAATTGTTATTTTTTGAGACACTATGTCCGAATTGATTTTTTCTGAAAACTATTAGTAAATTTTTTTAGGACACTATGTCCAAATATGGATTTTCTGGGACACAACAGTCGAATCACCCAAATGTTTTTTGAGACACTATTCTTAAATCGCAAATACCTTCAGAATACCATTATGTCCATTTTTTTGGACACCTGTCCAAACTGAGGTTTTCTGAAACATTATGGCCTAATTGCGGATGTTTCTGGGACACTATGTCTAAATCAGAGGCGTCGTCAAGGGGGAAGGGGGGGGTGCCAGGCCCCCGGAAAAAATTCTGGCCCCCGCTTGGCCCCCCCCAAAAGGTATGTTGTAGTTATAAATTTACATTACACTTACATCAGATAGGATTTTCAAAGCATTAAAACATGAAAAAATGTCTTTTCAGGGCATTAAAAATCCAATTTTTTCAAAGCTTCAGCCGCTTCGCTCGGGCATGAACAAAATCACAATTCTATGATCTATTTGAGACGAAAGGACAGAAAAGGCTCCCTTTTTACCCCCTCCTCATTTTTAGCAGGTAAAAAAAGTCAGTCTCCACTCCCCCTCCCCTCCCTCTTTTCCATTTCGAAAAAGCAAAAAAAAGTTGTGCAACACACAGCCCCTTTTGTGCCCCCCAATTTTCGATTCTGACGACGCCACTGGTCTAAATTGAGTTTTTCGGGTATGCTTTGGCTAACTATACCCAACTTGGAAAGAGGGTGGGACACTAATTGGTCCAGCTGACGTGGAATGAGCCGGCTATTTTGAAATCTCACGCGAAAATTTGATTTCCATCAGGATTTTTGAATACCCCCTGAAGGCATGGAAATCAATTCGATCAGCTCAAAATTGAAATCTGGTCAAAAAACATTCTTCAGAATCGGCAAGGAAATCACAATCCTGAAAGTAATCAAAACCTCATAGCGAGTTCATCAATATGGCTGGAAAATGTAAAATATTCGGCTTCGTGAGAGGTCGACATTGAGCATGGACCTTATTTTCATCAATGACATATGAAGACCTCAATTCCAAAAAGTGCTTAGTCCACAAAAATGAAAAATGAGTTAGTGACGTCATCGAGTAGTCTACGTAATTTCTCACCAGTTTATGGACCATTTTTATGGGCTTTTCTGAAGTGTTGAAAAATACCGAAATCTTCTGGAGGCTCCGAAATGTCCCGAAATCGCTTATTCCTATCGATTCGGCAGGTCAAAATTGGGGTAGGTACCAAATTTCAACTTTTTTCCTTTCAATTTACAATTTTTGCTGAATGATCAAAAAGAAAAAAATAAATAATCATAATTTCATTACATTTAAGTATGTAGGTCCGAAATTTCACCCCAAAAATTTCAAAAAAAATCAGTACTGTTCCAAAAGGTACTTAGTCCAGGAAAGAATAATATCACTACATTACCTATGTTTAGGCCTCAGATTTCGCCATGAATATTCGAAAAAAATCGTTACTATTCCAAAAAGTACTTAGTTCAATTTCATCAGCCTTTCACACAGACAGAGTCGCAGTGATGGGAATTTTTTAAATGAGATTACCTACTCTCTCAATTATAAATCAGTGAAAATTACCGAAAATCACTGAGAAACAGTCAGAATTGCAGCACAGGAGAAAATCAGTGAAAGAAAATCACTGGAAATCAGTGAAAATTCAGTGATATTTATGAAATTCACTGAAAAATCTGTGAAATTCTTTGAATAATCAGTGAAAAATCACTGAAAATCAGTGAATTTCACTGATTTTTCCTGTGCTGCAATTCTGACTGTTTATCAGTGATTTTTCACTGATTCAGAATGAGAGAGTAGAGAAACCATTGCACTACACAGTTAAAGATATGATTCATCAGCTTTTTCAAAAAATTATGGGCCTGGGAACATTTTTTTTGATCCCCCCCCCTCAAAACATTTTTGGATTAAGCACTTTTCGGAATTGAGGTCTTCATATGATTTTGAACTTTTTCGAACCTGTTTTGGATTACTTAAATTTAAATTGACCGTTTTTTCGGCCCAGACCATCAAACATTACACCTTCGTAAAAATTACCCCATCAACAAATACCCAAAATCGACTTAAATTCAATCAAATTGTGTAAAAATCAACACATTTGCCACACGTGTAAAGTGAAATTCATCCGATCGAAAATCATAATAAATTCCGTCACTCGACATCTTCGATACATTAATAGGAAAAATTGAAAGTTCCCCAGCCTATTGATCTACTTTCGCACAACCATAGACAATCGAGCAATATATCAACTGCAAAGGCAACCTTCTCTACTCGACATATTACAAAATTGTCATAAAATATTCATCACGACAAACCTTACACTTTTCCTCCGCACTGCATCGCATTCCTCGATTACATTCAGCTCGCACAGATATGAAAATACGCTGCATAAACACCTATGCAACACCTTAGGCTGGTGAAAAGTATCCGGACGTAGGGCATAAGGGGGCAGTCGTCATTGAGCGATCGCTTAAAATGGTAAATACTCAGCCATACACGCGGCTTGTATTGAAAAACCAGTTCGAAATTACTTCAAGTGCGCTAATAATTATCTAGATTAATTTATTAAACATCCTACACTGTTGCATTCGAGCAGATAAGTTCCCACATTGTACCAGATACACTAATGAGTAACGAATGGTGAAAAAAAGCCCAGACACGCCTGTCGGTGTACTTCGGAAAAGCGTGTGCGTCTTGGGCTAGGGCGCCTCGCGCCTTCAAAAGAATCGATTCGTTGGCCGATGAATAATTCATCTTTATGGGAGAATTTGGAATTCGATTCACACATCTGGATATCTACTCACCGTCCAAACGCCATATTCGAAACGCGAAAATATACCTGTTCGAGGGAAGACGCGGGCTAGGGACATTCCATCTGTCTGCTCTTCTCTCTTCATCCGCGGGTCGTAATAATAGACGCGAGTATCAAGAAGAATAATAAGAGAAAAAAAACACTTTGTATTTATTCGAGTATGAAGGTAATAGCGTAGAGTGTACGAGAAAAAACAACTCATTTCGGTATTACAAACCACAAAATAATGTTGTGGTAAGTCACTTCCACAACAAATCATATCACCTGTTGTTACGCTTGACGATAAAAAAATTTATTCTCTTCACAGAATTCTCTTCTGTTATGGAATGATCGACGCGAGACGGCCGGCAGGGCGGGGGGACCCGAGTCGAAGAAAAAAATCACCTAAGATTCTAATGAAGTTCTAAGAAAATTAACTCTATCGCAATCGCAACAGTCCGAGTGTAATTAATGGCGGATCATAAGTACACCGGGCGCAAATTCGCATACAGTAGTTAAAAACTCGTTACCTGAGGCCTCCTAGGTAACCCCTGCCATACGTATTACTCATACTATCGCACATACGCGTCATTTATCTTATTAAATGATACATTTCGATTGTTCGCCGCCTCTCGAATCGCGATTCTCGACCGAACTACAATCGTCCAATTTACGATGCCGAATCGTCGAGTGACCTTCGTAGTGTGCAGATTGCTCATTGTGATCTGAAATAGGCCATTGGGCATAATCATTGTGTAATCGACGCCTGCGGCCGTGGCCTGTACACACTCCATAGGTACGATACTCTGAATTTACACAGATACATGTTCGTTTATCGGAAGCTGACTCATAGGCATATCGATGCGAATATCGAGAACGATTTTCACGCCTTTGCATGAAATCATACGTGAAAAAATGAAGAAAACATTGAATAAAGTAGGTAAAGGTGTATGTTTGCGAAATATCGATGATTGGATTGATTCGATAACCGGCTCATTGCCTGGAGAGAAAGAGATGGACGAAGATAATATTAGGCAGGGCGAATCTGGGGCAAATCTGGCCAAAGGAATGGAGGAGGTTTAAATTTTTATTTCAAGACTGACAAGAATCAATCAGAGATTTGTAAGATATAGAAAAAAAGTCATTTTACTGAGCAACGAGCCCCAATTTTTTTTGCCACAGTGCATTAATTCTTTTGGTGAAGATCTCGAAGAGAATTTTTGCCAAAATTCGATGAATTTTTGTTTGAAAATTTTCTAATACTATTTTCATTGAACATAGAATCTCAATTTTTCATCGAAGTTGGACGACTTTTTGTTGAAAATTTACAAAGGTCAATTTTCACTAAATCTCAAAGAGAATTTTTGCCAAAATTCGATGAATTTTTGTTTGAAAATTTTCTAAATATTATTTTCACTGGATCTCGAATCTCAAATTTTTATCGAAGTTTGATGACTTTTTGTTGAAAATTTTCAAAGGTAAATTTTCGCTAAATCTCAAAGAGAATTTTTTCCGAAATTCGATGAATTTTTGTTTGAAAATTTTCTAATACTATTTTCACTGAATCTCGAATCTCAATTTTTCATCGAAGTTAGACAACTTTTTGTTGAAAATTTTCAAAGGTCAATTTTCACTAAATTTCAAAGAGAATTTTTGTTTGAAAATTTCCTAAATACTATTTTCACTGAATCTCGAATCTCAATTTCTCATCGAAGTTTGATGACTTTTTATTGAAAATTTTTAAAGGTCAATTTTCACTAGATCTCAAAGAAAAGTTTTTGGAAAATTCAATGTCTTATTTGTATGAAAATTTTCAAGGGTCTATTTTCATAAGATCTTAAATCTCGGTTTTTCGTCAACGTTTTATAATTTTTTGTTGGAAGTTTCCAAATCTTGGGTTTCGTCAAAAGTTGGACCGTTTGTTGTAAGTTTTCAAAGGTCTACACTCGCTTGATCTTAAATTCTGATTTTCTACTAAAACTCTATGATTTTTTGTTTGTAATATTTCAAAAGTCCATTTTAATAATTGATCTAAAATTCAATTTTTTGTCAAAATTCGATGAAATTTGACGAATTTTTCATAGGTTTATTTTCACCAGGTTTCAAATCCTAATTTTACGTCAAAACTTGATAATTTCAACGTGGATACGTCTTTGGGCTAAACCAGATTGTTTCGAAAATTTGTCCACGACACTATTTGTCTGTGATAAGTCGTGTGTGGAAATAATGACATCAAATGATAATCTTGGACAGTTCTGAAACATTTTGACATTTGTCAGACTTTAAAAAACAAAAATTTGCTGGGAGATTTTTTTCGTTAGTTTTTTTTTAAATTTTCAAAGTCTAACAAAAACACTGCGTGCAGGTTAGGGTGGCCCTTAAAAAAAATGTTGTTACGCCAAATGCATGAAAATGAAGATTAGAATGTTCTGGTTTGCGGCATTCGATTCCTTATAAAATTTGGAATCGGAAAAGCTATTTTTCAATTTTTTTGCGGCCCCAGCCGGAAAAGCGCAAGTGGTTTACAAAGTGCGACTGAAAAGAAAAAAATCAAATTATTTGATAAAAATTTATCAAACACATTTTTCGAGGGAAAAGAATGAAAATTCAATTCTAGGGGTATTCAAAGCATCTGAATCCAGTTTTGGGGTCATTCTGACTTCAAACTACACCAGTACCCAAAGTGGGGTGGGGGGGGAGTGAAAAAATACTTTGAAAAAATCGAGTGTGGTATCAAAATTTACATTTTTTACTCGCGAAATCCGCTTTCGATGTTACTCCATCAAAACCCCCTAAATGGGCCCATTGGAGAGGTGTCAGGGAAAGGCAAAATAGAAAACTTTTCATGCCCAATGGGCCCATTTTGGGTGTTTTGATAAAGAAGTATCGGAAACAGACTCTCTGGGTAAAGAAAAACGTGAATTTTGATACCACACTCGATTCTTATGAAAATCTTTTGATTTGAACTTTCCCTGACACCTGCGTAAACACCCATTTCATTTTGGACCAGTTTTGGAGCCCCAAAAAAAACTAATCACAATTTTCACGTTGAGTAAGTACTCCAAATTTTGATGGTGGAATTGTACACCTACAAGGACCTCATTTACAAAATTTGAACTCATTTGGCTCAACAAGCTCAAAAGCCAAAATCCAAAAACCAAAAGAAGAAGTCAATAGAAGCCAAAATTTGGATATGTGAGTGACATTTTTTAATATTTTTCAGAGAAAAAAAATATTTTATTGAAAATTTTCAAATGTCTACTTTCTTGTAAACTCAAATCCCGATTTTTCAAATCGAAACTCTCGATGGTTTCCTGTTTGAAATTTTTCGGGGTCTATTTTCACTGGTTCAACGATTTTCGCTGAAAACTTTCAAGACTATTTTCGCTGGATTTCAAATTCTTACCTTTTTTACCCAAAATCGACAACTTTTTTCCAATATTTTTCAAGGTCTATATTCACCCGATCCCAAATATTAATTAATTGTCGAAATTCGATAACTTTTCTGGTTGAAACATTTCAGGGGAATACGAATATTTTCATTGAATTTTGATTTCATAAATTATAGCCAAAATTTTATGATTTTTCCCATTAAAAATTATCGGAATCTATTTTTACAGGATATCAAATCCTAGATTCCTCCCCCCCCCCACCAAAACTGAAATTTTCGATTTGAAATTTCTCGGGGTTTATTTTCACTGGATCTCAAATCCTAACTTTTTCCCCGAAATAGAATGACTTTTCCGTTGAAATTTTTTCAAAAGTTCATTTTCAAGCATCTCAAATTCGTGTTTTTCAAAGTTTGACGAATTTTGTTGTTAAATTTGTCAACGTTCTTTTCCACACCTGATCACAAAAACTTGATTAATTGCCAAAGTCGAACGACTTTTGGTAATTTTTTTTTAATTTTTCAATCTCAGTTTCTCGGATCTTATACAAAATTAACAGCTTTTCTGAAATTTCAAGACAAAATCGATATTTTTTGTTCGAAACCAATTACAACCACATTCAAAACCAATCGAACACTTCATCAATTCTCTCAGTCGTACGAAAGCTTCTCTCAATATTTTCGCACCCCTTTGACATTTTTCACAAACCTCCAACTCGAACCGCATTTCGCACCCTAGGTAAAATCGAAACCTCTTGGAAACTCATTGGAAAAACAATACAATCCCCTCACCGCACGATAGGAGACGAACAAAGAAAGAAAAACACACAGCACCTACGTCCTACGGTGGCAGGCGAAGTGAGGGGTCATCCTCGCACGTAGCTCAAGGGACTCTGGTAATTACCAAGACAAATCTGTACAACGAAATTGGCGCTTTGCGCTTTTATACGTGATCAAGGGGTTAATTCGAGAGAACCGATGCGACTCGATGGGCGATGCAGGGATTTTTATTTCGTCACGTGTACGTGCTTGGCTTTTATTAGCGACAAATGAAGTCGCAGACGAGACTGCGACCGTTGGCATAGGAGAAAACCTTTTTTGAGTCTGCGATTCTGAGGTGAATCTCGTTACCACGATTAATCCGTCACCACTACGTACTTTACCGAAGAGGGTAACGAATCTTCGTGCCATAATGTGGCTATCTTCCAATATTTCGCTGTACCCCCCTTTTTTTGGTACAGCTTTCTACGGGACATAGTGAGAAAATACTTACAACCAGAGTTCTGTACGGTTGAAATAAATTGCATTTTATTTTTAACAGCCAATTTTTTCCAACGGGGGAATCCGAATGTTGAATTTATTACGTGTTGAAGAGGGAAGTCAACATGGACGATATGGTTCGACGCCATCGCCATCATTTCTATCCTGGCGAGTCATTGTTATACAAAGGCAACTAGCTGGCTCATCTTTAAAATATTTATGGATAGGTGACGATTTATGATAAGATTACACTCCGACGAGCGTTTTCTTATTCTTCATTATGTAGATCTAGATACACCGTACATTTATGGGTTCTGTATTCGGTGCAGCGTGGAGGTGAGGGTACGTTACAATAAATAAACCGAGTATGGCGCCACGGTTCATGTACGGAGAGTACACCGAAGAGAAAACTAGTACAACGGAGAGCCATAGAACCGAGCTAACCTACGAATTAGTATGGTGTACGTTCGAATAAAAATGCTTTTCGAGTCGACGTTTACGATCGTCTTGAAAACCTAAACCTATGTACTTCAACTATTCCTCTACTGTGTCTTCGTTATCATACGAGTACAATATGTATGTACATTATACAAGGTGAACGTGCTAGAAAGCCAAGCATGCGATCCGTGTAGCTTATTATGTGAGTATATGATGTGCGAGAGACGGTAGCTGGAGCTGTGGAGTTTCACTTGCCATTGATTTTCCAATCGGTATTCAGTATGGTTCCATAAAGACATAGGAGATCGTAGGTATTTGAATGGAAATTCCATTCTGATTGAAAGGCGAATTACCTAATCGAAATATTCGTCACATTGTCGTTTCCCTTTCCTCCAAGTCGAATAAATGAAACCAGTAGTAAATCAACGAAGAAGAACTTGAATCGAAGCAGAATCAGAATTTGAGACGTAGTAAAAATAATCTCATGAAAATTTGCAACAAAAAAATTATCTAATTTAGGCCAAAATTTATGAAATTGGAGTTAGATGAAAATATTGATACTCTCTTGAAAAATCTCAACCAAAAAAATGAAAAAATTTCGAGTTTTGGAAAAAAATTGAGATTTGAAATACAAAGAAAATAGGTCACGGAAATTTTTTTACAAAAAACTATAATATTTTGACGAAAAACTAGAATTTCAAGTCCAGTAAAACAGACCCTTATAGAAAATTTGAATAAAAAATCGCCAAGTTTTGAGGAGAAAAAATCTGGATTTGAGATCCAGTGAAAATAGATTCTTAAATATTTCATGATGTGTACTGGATCTGAAAAATGAAAATTCTTGGTATTTTATTTTTCTTGATTTAAATTTGCCAAAAAAGAACCTTTTTTTAATCCTTTGATTAAAAAATTCAAGGAAAAAGAAAAATGTTGAAAATTCTCGTTTTTTGCAGCAAAATCATTAAAACTTTTGCTATTTTCTGGGTTTCTTGTCACTTAAGTGAAATTTGTGTTATTTTCTGGGATTTCTTGTTTTTCTTGCAAGTAGACACCAAGTATTTTCAACGAAAGTCATCGAATTCAAACAAAAATTGGGAATGGGACCCGAAAAATTGCAAACAAAAATCTTTGAGTTTTGGTAAAAAAAATTGTCAAGACTTCAGATCCAGTAAAAATGAAAATTTACATCAAAAAATTGCCCAACCTAGATGAAAAATTAGGATTTGGAGTCTAGAGAAAATGGACCCTTGAAAATTTTCAACAAAAAAAACGAATTTTTTGCAAAAAATCGAATTTGAGATCATGAGATCCTGTGAAAATAGACCCCGAAAAATTTCAAAAAAGAAATCATCGAATTTTGATGAAAAATTAGGGTTTAAATTTAAGTGAAAATAAATGTTTAAAATTTTCAACACAAAAGAAGCGAATTTTGTACAAAACATAGAATTTGAGATCATGAGATCATGTCAAAATAAACCCCGAACAATTTCAAAAAAAATCATCGAATTTTGATGAAAAATTGGGTTTTAAATTTAAGTGAAACTAATGCTCAAAATTTTCAACAAGAAAGTCTGAAATTTTCACCACTGATTAATAATTAATATCGATAGCGTCTCTCACATATCCAAATTTCAGCTTCTATTGGCTTTGTTATTTTATCTTATTTGATTTTGGCCTTTGATTGTCTTCTGAGATTGACTAGTTAAATGATTTCAAATTTTGTTATGGGGGCAAAATTCTACCACAAAAATTTGAAGCTCTCAACTTGAAAATTTTGATTGGGTCTCTGCCTCATCAATCTGATTCTGCTCAAATTCAAGAAGAAAAATCATCATTAAGAATAAACCCTAAAATTTCAATAAATGTGACACACTGCTGAAATTTTTTTTACAAAATGTGTAAAATTTTGTTTTTTTAGTGACGATTATGTGAAAAGATTTCACATTTGGCTCACTAAAAGAGTATGTCACGTTGTCACCGACACCTTCAGCTAAATTTTAAACCATCCAAATTAATTTTAACGCCTTCTAAAGCAATTCCAGTGCGCTGGAGAAAATTAAACATTGGCTGCAAGTGGAGACTCCAAATCGACTCAAAAATGGTCGCAATTGATTCAAGGGCCGATTTCCGAATAGAAAATAATTTTCAAATTTTCTCTTTGGGATACACTATTTTTATGAAAATCATCTTTTATCAATTAGGCTATCTCAGCCAGTTTCAAAAATTCACTAAAAATCAGAAAATCAACTTTCGCAGTTCAAAATTTGGTTCTAGAGTGTGGGTGACATACCTATTCTTTCAATGAGCTAAATTCCGGCTCAATCGGCAAGGACAGATTGTCAATGTTCCTTTATGAGTTTCAAATTATCTACGTACCTAGCTACCCTCTCATTTATAAATCAGTGAAAATGATCAAAAATCACTGAGAAACAGTCAGAATTGCAGCACAGGAGAAAATCAGTGAAAAAATTTTCAATGAAAACAAATCAGTGAGAAAAATTACTGGAAAATCAGTGAAAATTCACTAAAAAGTCAGTAAAATTTATGAAAATAGCAGAAAAATCAGTAAAAACGGTTGAAAAATCAACGAAAATTCGCTGAAAATCAATAAATTTTGCTGATTTTTTCCAGTGCTGCAATTTTGACAGTTTGTCAGTGACTTTTCCTCACTGGTTCAGAATGAGAGCATACTTCCCAAGTCAAAAAATAACAAAAATCTCGATTCTTCTTCTTCTTCATTGCCTATTCTCAATCCACTGTAGGATGTAGGCCTCCCCATCTGTCCTCCATGTTTCTCTATCCTGAGCAGTCTACCACCAGTTCTCCTCGTATTTTCTGATCTCGTCCTCCCATCGCTTCCTCGGTTTCCCCTTCGCCCTTTTTCGGTCTGCATTGTGTGACTTGTAATCCATCGATCTCCTCCTCGTGCCACGTGTCCAGCCCATTTCAATTTACTTCTTTTTGCCATTTCTAAAATATCAATTACTCCTGTGATTTCACGTATGCGTTCCACTGTCCATTTATCTCGCAGGGTAATACCTAGCATGGAACATTCCATTCTTCTCTACATTTTGACTATTCAATTTCCTAGCCTCTTCGTGAAAGCCCATATTTCATTCGCATATGAGTAGCTTGGTTCTAAACCATATTTTATCCATTTTTGGCAAAAATGAATTACTCTAGGTATCATTTTGGGTACTATTTGTTATGGGCTATTCGCGATGCAAAGCATAGCGGCTGACATCTGGTGGACTTCCATGCAACTGATGAAACGGTGCTGCTGGTTGAGTTTAAACCAATAGGAGTGGAGCATTTGGTGGCAACATTTGGCCACGTTTTAGCATCAGCTGATTCATTTATATTGGAGGGGTGGTGGTGTATCACTACAGCATCACCTTTTTAGCACCTGATACTAGCGAACCTCACGAACGTTGCATCGCGAATCTGATAAACTTACAATCACTGTCAGAAAATGCCAATCTCTTGGAGAAAAACTTGGTCGAAAAAGTGTTTGGGTTCCAAAGCGTACTTTATCCAATGAATGAAGTATGCTTTGACTCCAAGCCTCTGATTTTTTTACTGATTACATTGTGATAAGATCAAAATTTGTAAGAGAGGTATAATGTAATGTTTCAAATGTTATTGGAATTTCTAATCAAGTACTTAATTATTTTTTCATTTTATTTCGAAAAAAATTCACTTTGGAGTCAAAGCGTACATCCAACAAACAATGTGGTGGATTTCCCTAGTGAGGAGGAATTTCCAAAAAAAAATTTATGAAATGTTTTTCCAACCTAAAAAGGGATATTTTACACTAGACACCGGCATTCTATTGTTTACTATTTAGTCTGTAGCAGTTTTTTAAATTTTCTGAAAAAAGTTGATTTTGGATAAAGTACGCTTTGGAACCAAACTACTTATATATTGCAACAGGGTTGATACATTGATTCTAGATCTTCCTTCTTAGTCAATTCTTGCCTCTTAATTGTTTTAGAAATTTCGATTTCAAATTTGAATTGCTCATGCTAGGCCTATGCAGGGGGGGGGGGGGTTCCCCGAGACCTTGTTTTTTAAGGAGCCCTCGAAGGCTAAAATAATTTTATCTCTTCACTGCGATGGCCCTGAAATAAAAAAAAAAAAGGAGCCAACCATGTCCCATATCTTATCGAAATTTGATAGACCTGGCTCATGCAATAGAAAGTTGGCATTTTCAAACCCCTTTCGTTCCCTCTCACCACTGACAATTCTCTCACAGGCCCATCTAGAACCTGGTTTTCAAATTCTTCTTCGAGAAAATTCTCTAAAAATACGGTACATCTGACCAACATCACCACTCTGGCGAAAAAAGGTAGCAGTACGTATTGGGAAACAGAAATCCACGCACATACGTAGGCAGCATTAGCAAACACGAGTATCATGTCAGTATGTTACAGACACCAACCATGCACGTATTGTAGGCTGCGCTTTATATGCAAATTTCAAAAAGAACACGTAAATACACGTCGCAAATTTTGCATTACTCGATGTACCAACTCGTGTACTTCAGTATCAGCTCAGGTGATTACACGATGGTTATCGCTGATGTTGTACGACGTTTTTTTTCTTTTACTCCGCTACTTCACAGCATTCACGAACACGAGAAGAAAAGTATCGAGCTAAGTACAAAATGGTAAATTAGATGCGGACGCTGAATCATACCAACAAGGTATACAGCTAAATTGACCAGCCATACCTCAAACGTGTAATTTTCTATACAGCGTAGCGTGCGTTGTGTATTTTTGTGCAACAAAGTAACGCCATCAGACCATCAGACCATCAGACCGAACGTTTATTAAATGATTTCCGCCTGGGTTTCGACTCCGAGGCCCCCTACTATTTTTTGGCTCGAAGTTTCAATTTATCGGGCAAGGTTTGCCATTGGCCCAGATGTACTCCTCCCACAGTGCAATTTTTTTCTCCCCGAGTAAATTGCCCAAACCATAATTTTTCTCCTCTCTGTACTGTGGACGTGGATTCATTGCGGGCACACAGACCATGACATTGGAAGACGAAAACGCTCATTATTTTTTTTGGTGAACTGCATTCGAATGCGTGTGGTTGTATTGGTACGTGTGAGTGTGTTTCCTCAACTTATACTAAGTATAGGATGGGATCGGTCTCGCGTTTCAACATGTAATATCGCGTTAATTAATGAGAGAATGAGTATTATACATAGTTGGCGCGCGTACGACTATATACACCGGGCCTCCTGCAAACGATGCACAAATAATCGTTAGGATGTGCGCTATTTCCTACTTTTGTACACGCTATGCTCTGTACGAGTTAAAGACCTCTTCCCGTATGCATTTTTCTCCTTTTTTTCTTGGACGAATGCCAAAAAACCAAACGTGTTTAGACAATGCATCGCACTTGTGTTGCGGTTAATGAAATATCATTTTCGAAGAGATACTTTTCCTTTCCGTTTACGAGATGTAACTTTTTTCAGATTTTGAATACGAGCTGGACTGTGGATTGGTGATGTGCCAGAATACGAATGTTTTTTTATTCGTTTGTATACCAACACGAGACTGCTGGATGCGAAATTGATCAAAGAATCTCCCATAGGTTTCATAATCATGGCAATTTTTATTAAAATTTCAGTCATGGGAGCATTCATTCAATACGAGCGAAATGTCAAAAAAAATAATAAAAAACCTACACTGAAAAAAATGAGGAATGAAAAATAAATAAAAAGTGAAAAAATGATGAATTTTATCCAAAAATGATAAATTTTATCCAGAAAATGATAAATTTTATTCAAAAAAATAATAACGGAGCACCACTCACAAAATTGATTAAATTTATTCTAAGAAAATAATAATATTTATTACGAAATTTGGTAAAATTTATTGCATCGAAATAAATTTTACCAAATTTCGCGATAAATATTATTTTTTCAGAATAAATTTTTCCAATTTTGTGAATGGTGTCCGGTTATTATTTTTTTGGATAAAATTAATTGATTTGTTTTTTCAGTGTAATCGTCGGTAGCAGGAATTTTTGCTGGAGGGAGAGGGGGGATTCACACCATACATAAATTTTTTACCAATTTTTTTCGAATTTTCTTTAGGAGGGGGAAAAATTTGTAGATAGCAATATTGTCTAAGTCTTAAAAAGTGGAAAAAATGAATTTCGTGCGATAAGAAATCGAAAAAAAATGGGTCTGTCCATTCTCACACGGAATGAACAACAAAATGTAAATCGTTCCTTCGAATCGCAACCTCGCAACTTATCCAAGATAGCAGGGATGAAGAGCTAGCTAAATGCTAAGTTTGAATCGAAAAGCTGCGAGTCGATCAAATTTAGGCAACAAACCGAAACTCGAAAGTTCAAAAGTTTTGAAAATAGCAAGCTAAAGGCTAGTCGAAAGCTTTTTCTTACAGATTTATTTCTTAGCTTTTGACTTGAAAATTTGAAACCAAAATCAACAATTTTTCAACTAATTTTTTTTTTTGATTCTCAGAATAAATTCAATTCCTAATTTCCTTTTCTCCAGATATTTTTCAACTCTAAAAATTTTTCCTCAAAATATTTTTCAACTCTAAAATTTTTTCATCTAGAATAAAATTTTTACCAACTTTGAAATTTTTTCCTCCATTTTTTTTCAGATAAGTATAAAAATTTTTCAACTATGACATTTTCCCAAAAAATACATAGTTTTCATTTTCCAACTCTAGAACTTTTTTCCCAAAATTAAATCTTTTCTCAAATTTTTTTGCTCTCGAAATCTTTTCTCATAAGTTCAATTTTTACATATTTTGAAATTTTTTTCTCAAAATTCTATTTTTTAGCTCATAAATATGTTTTTCTCAAATTATTTTCCAGCTCTGAAATTTTTAGAATAACAATTTTTTTTTTAAATTTGGGTTGAAAAACATTTTTTAAGAAATTTAATATGAGAAAAATTCGAAAAATGTCAAGTTTTTAAAAATTTTAGGATTAAAGAATAGGATTTTACAGTTGATAATTTAGATAAAATATTAGTAAATGAAAAAAAAATGGGAAAAATGAAAATCGAAGAAATTGAAAAAAATCTAAGAGTTGAAAAAAATTTTGAGGAAGAAAGTTTAGTGGGGGGAGGGGGGGATTTTTTGGAGTCTAGAAAATTGATATGAGAAAAAAATTTGAAAGCTGAAAAAATTAAAATTTTGAGAAAAAAGTACAGTTAACAGCTAAGATGATCAATGTAGCGCTGAAGGTGATAAAAGAAATAAAGAACGACGAAAAAAATGAACGAGATCGCGCATAGTTCGGTCATTTTGTTGTTCATTCCGTGTGAGAATAGACAGATCCAAAAAAATGACGTGGTTATTGGGGAAAAAAGTCCTAAATCACAGAGATATTGGATGCTAAGAAAGACAAAAATGAATTCCCAAAGAATCGTGGACGATAATTTTTTTAAAAATAACTTTGAAAACCAAAATAGATACTTTAAAGTACTTTACCAGCTATTTTTGCCCACTAGGAAGGATCCCCCCTCCGCCTCCTGAAACCGGTACTCAAAACCTTCACAATATGGAAGCGTTAAAGCACGAATGTTTTGTTTCTCTCAATTCAATGAATCATAACAAACTCGTACAAAATTACAAATAATTACTACTTTTGAATTCCCCGATATCAACCACTCATCGAATCGTCTCATTAACCACCAACCGGAGTCCGGACATGATGTAATACGACCCTCGTGAACACCTGTCCCCTTATAACCAATGGCCACTGATGGGCTAGCAATAATTCCAACAACATACGCAGCTTCACGAATTCGTACAAATTCACTCGACGTCGACACACAAATCGAAAAAGGAAAAAAATTACCAACTATATTATGTTTCTCATCGGTTTGAAAAAATACTGCTAACCTGCGTAGCCTACACGTACAGTGTATTGACCGACTCACACGTAAGGTTTCCTTTGGTCGCGGTTGCTTACGAAATGTCAGAAATAAATATACTCGAATGTATTTCCGTTAATGAAGCCAAAATAAAATTTATATCGTGGTTAGTGAGCTGGAGTGTGATGATACGTATGGAGGTGAGTTCTCATAAAAATAAACTGAGTGAGGTTTTCTTACATTTTTGTTATCAGAGTTCTAGAGAAATGGCTGAAGAAAGTGACAGCAGAATATGAAAATTGTCAAAATATTTATGGTAAAGATTGACAGAAATAGGATAAAAACCGTTAAAAAAATGTATATCACTAAAAATTTTATAAAACATTGAAATTAGGTAAAAGTTCTTCAAATTGACACAAATTCAGTAAACCCTTATAACTTCATTTCCTCTATTTTAAAAAACTTGCGTGGAAACTTGAAATAAAATATCGTGTTTTTTTTCAATTTTACAAAATCTTTTGAAATTTTTGAAGAAAATGAAAAAATTAGTTTAGAAAATACAAATGACAAATTTTTGTTCTAAATTTTTCAAAATTCTACGATGATTAGTGAAGTAGTTTTCTTAGAAAATTAAAAACGACAGGAAACGGCCATTTCACATAATTGTAAAGTGGCTGTTTCTACAAAAAAGACTAAAAACGACCAATTTTAGATATCGTAAAATGATCGTTCTTCGTCGTTTCTTCAAAAACGACGGAAAACGACTGATTTCCAGTATTGTAAACAAATCGTTTCTTCAAAAACGATTGATTTCAGCTATTTTAAAATAATGAGCTTTCTCATTTTGAATCAGTGAAAAATCACTAATAATTTAAATAATCAGAATTGCAGCACAGGAAAAATCAGCGAAATTCTTTGATTTTCAGCGGATTTTCGCTGATCTTTCAAAGAATTTCACTGAGACTTCACTGATTTTTAGCATTTTTTTTACTATTAGCTTTCAGTGAAATTTTTCACTGATTCATTACTGTGCTGCAATACCAACGGTTTTTCAGTGATTTTCGATAATTTTCACCTTCAAAAACGAGGAAAAACGACCAGTTTCAGATTTTGTAATATTATAGTTTCAGATCGTTTCTTCAACTTGAAAATTTTAATAAGAGTCTACGTAGACAAAATGGAAGGAAAAATCCAAAAAATCATTATAACTAAGTACCTTACCTACTCAAATGGGCGGCGGTTCCCATTTGAGAACCAGACGAATTTGATTAATGATCTTCCTAACAAAAAGTGACCCATTTGAGAACCAACGAGATTCTCAACTGAAAATGAACGATGAACGAATCATTCGTTCGCTCCTAAGACAAAGGAGGACATTTGAGAACCAAGCTCTAAATTAATCACAACAACAACTGCTTTCTTATAACTATAAACGTTTATTATCTTATTAAGTATTTAATAAGATAATACTTTTTTCTCCAAGTCCGATTTTTCTCATTTTCTCAAATTTTTATTTTTTCTAAATCTGTAAATTTTTCCAATTTTCAATATTTTTCTTTTCTTAAATTTTTTTCCAATTTTCAACGTTTATTAAAACTTTTTTGAATTTTAAAGTTCTATAATATTTCTCAACATTTATTTTTTCCCATTTTGAATTTTTAAATTCTTTTTTCAAGTTTTATAATTTCTTGAATTATTTAAAAAATAATTGTGAGTTCAAAATTTCTCTGAATTTTTCCAAGTGGTCTGATTTCCGTAATTCTTTTGAAAAATACAAATTTATTTATTTTTTATACTTTTCTCTCAGTTCTTTACAAGTCTAATTTTTTTAAAATTAAGAATTTTACATAGTTTTTTCGTTTTTTTTTCAATTTTAAAGTAAAAAGACGTCAAAACTGAATGCAGTTATCTTCATTTTTTCTCATCAAATACCCGTAATTTCCTACTTTCTCCGTTGTTCAAATAAAAGATTGCAAAACTCTAGAATAACCACTCAGTACCGATTAACGTGTCTATAGTAAAAATTAAACAAGTTGAAACCAATAATACGTAGGTGAGCGAAAAACTGCGCATTGCATTCGTTACCCTGTGAACGATAACGTAAGATTACGTACATAGCTATTACAGCTGTGTAGAGAACTTGTAAAAACAGGTTGGTTCTCAAAAGGGTTCCATTTGAATCGAACGTATGAGCAAAACGATTCTTTAATCCAATTGCAATTCCTATTGTGGTTCTCAAAAGGGCTACTTTTCACCTGTCAAATTTCCCTATTGTGGTTCTCATATGGGCTACGCTCTCAAATGGGTGATAAAGAATGAAAAAAAAAATGTTAGTAAAATTCCTTTAAAAATTTTTCAGATTTGCCTGGGTACTGAATTGACCTTTCAAATTTTCATGACTTTTTTCAGTTCTTTTTGTGAGAATAATAAACAATAATATGCAATGTTTACCTAAATAAAAGAGAAAATGATTGAAAATTTCTTAAACTTTTCATAAAAACTCATAACTTATTCATGTTTTTTTGACCTTTTTTCAATTTTATGACTATTCTTATGACTTTAACGACCAGTAGACTTTTTGATAGGAAAAATTTATACCTGAAATTAAAATCATATAAAAAATAAAATTTTGCTAGCTGCATAACATTTGAAGAAAATATGACAGAAATTGTTTAAAATGGATAAAAATTTCAAAAAGAAAATACAATTTTTTTCACCGGAAATGAGTTTTTATCAAAATTTTCAGATCAAATATTATTATGATTTTTCCTCGATATTTTTATTGATTTTCATGAAAATTCAATAAATGATTAAATTTCCAAAAAATTGACAAAATTTTTGAGGATTCTTTCATTTTTACGATTTTTACCATCTCCAATTTTACATTATTCATATTTCAACAATTTTTCTTCGTCTTACCTTTTACTATTCATTTTAAGTAAGTATATTCTTCTTTTTCAACTCACCTAAAACAAAAAGAAAATAATATTGATTAATTATCATTACCTGGAAATTTTTATAAGTTATAGTTATCTAAACTACGTACATAGATATCTTAAAGCACCCGTCTCCGATTATTTTTCTTCAATAATTTCCCTGAGATCGATAATTTTTTACAACAGTGACTTGAAAAGTATCCGAAAAAATCATTAAATTAAAATTTTCAAGGTATGGTAAAATGTTTGAAATTTTCTTCAATATTTTTAGTATTTCACTGATCGTTCAGGAACTGAAAATTACAAATTAGTACGAAAAAAATTTCTAACCTCTCGATGAAATGGTTCACTGACACCCCCCCCCTCCTTCAAACTTGATGCTAAAAAATGAAGGAAATTCTTTAAATTGAAAACTAGAAATTGTTTTCTTCTAAGAAAATTGAAGCATTAGGTATTGTATTCATTAATCAGTTTTTGTCAACATTTCATGCGTTTCAATTTTTTTTCAAAAATTCGCAATATTTTCATTTTTTGTGTGATTTTTGTATCCACCATGTTCTTTTTTGGAGGATGGGGGGGGGGTGTCCCCAATTCGGACCTACCGATGAGGCTAATTTATTATTGAAAGAATACTGATTCTGAAGATTGAAATGAGAATTTCTCATCAATGCACTAATTCTTTTTAAAAATCAAATCTAAAATGCAATTCTTTTATTGAAGTCTCTTTTTTTCACCATTTCAAACTCTACTCACACCGCATCGTTTAATTCCCCATTTCGATTAAGCCTCCGTAGGCTCCGTACAAACGAACGCAGTACACCGAAATAAAGTGGATTTTCGATTCGCGACTCGACAAAAGAATACGCGAGCATTTTACATCCTCGAACCATATCATATCTTACGTTAGTCGCGTACAATAGACATTAGACAAACACTCGTTGTTGGCGGCTGAATTGGCTGCATCTTCCCATGATCTCCATGTACCGTTCGTCTCTCTTTATGACATCGTGATTAATGTTGGTGGAGAAGATAAACGAGCCGGCGAATGCGATTTTTATGGCGACTTTTTGTCGAGCATCAACGACGTAACATGAGAGACTCGTCAAAAAAATGACGTCGAATACGGTTCTACGGAGACGGAAATATAAATCAGACATTGTCGATGTACGCGCCAAAGATACATCTACGGTACATACGCAAATCTCGCGAGTACCAAATTAATACCATCATTTGGACGATAAATATAGCCGGGTATGTTTCGCGTATCCGGTACGTGTCTGAATTATTCATACGTACGTTTTATTTGCAAACTCGATCTTATTTCGAAAAAAAGGCACGCATTTATAGACTATTTATTCAATCAACCCCTCCCCTCCTGCTCTCCACCTGGCCCCACCTCGTACCCTGGAATATTGAAACAAAAACAGGGCAATTTTCACACCTTCACTTAGAAGCGACGCCACCTCGTCACGATGACTCATCGGCTAAAATTTTCCCAACTCGAGTAAAAAAAGAGCCTTTTCGCACGCGCAATCGCGTGCAGACAAAAACGGATCACGGTTTAACAGGCGTTTCCAAACAATTTCCAGGCTGATTCATCGTTTCGCCGTAAAGGGGTGATATTAAAATTTATACGTCGCGCGCCATCAACCCCCTTTCCGATTTCTGGAGCGGCGAGGGACCAAAAAAGGTCGATTTGTTGAGTCATCGTGTCTCGTTATCCTAGCCAAGCCGCGATGTATGTACAATGTACAGGTAGACGAACCGCACCATGCCTGCAGTCCATAGAATACCCGTCGGTTGTAGACGCTAGACACACATTAGACAATACGCAGACGATTAAAGACCAGAAACGGTGGTGTTAGGACGACTATTCAAACGAGTTATTATAAAATAGACTAAAAAAAAAACAAGTTAACCATATGTTCGTCAGTACTTGGTGAACTCATTAAGCCGGGTAATGCAGTGTAGTGCAGTGCACCGATATATGAGTACAGTTGTATTACGATTGCGATGACGAGTTCTATAAAAAGACCTAGCTTTTGCCATCCTGGTGGCGAATTTATTGGGTACGATGGCGCCACCCGCTGTTTTACTCGACAGTAGGTAGTTGTAATCCGCATTCACATATGTAAGAGCGTAATATGCGATATGTTGGGGTGACTTTGTGCCACATCGAGGTTGTCGATTTGCGGATTTAACAAGAATAAACGGTGGAATAGGGGGTTGGATCATGTTTGGCTCAGATTTGGCCAAAAATTTAAATCCATATTGTACATAAGTACATAAGAGTAGGTACATAAGTATGTATTTTGATTCAACGCATGTTTAAAATTCAAAACTGTATTCAAATTCCAATTCGTGCAAAGGAATTGACATTCGAATTATTGAAATTGCAAATTCGAATGTGGCTTTGTTTTCATTTTCCTCGTTGAAAATTAAACTTGAAACGATCCAAAAATTGAGATGAAAAAATTAACGCACTTTTTCCTTTAGGGTAAAAACCTTAGAACATGGATATGTCCAAATAAAAGGTTCAAATAAACCTAAATTCATGACATTTTTTAAAAATAGCAATGCTCTTAAATTTCAAGTCTTAACATAATGTCACTATGTCTTGATCTCAGTTTAGCATCATTCTTGGGATATTACTATATTCGATTATACATGATCCTAGAATAACAAGACCCACACTCACTCAAGAACTAAATTTTTTCAAGTCTAACATAATGTCATTATGTCTTTGATCTACCGTAACGTAACACTTTTCAAAATTTTCAACCCCCCCCCCCCCAAGACATATCCATGTGTAATATCATTATGTCTTCATATGAAATAAATTTTCCAAGTTTTTTCAAGTCTAACATAATGTCATTATGTCTTTGATCTACTGTAACCAGAGATGTAAGGTATTTTATTCACGTATAATACAGCTGTATAATACGCGTATAATACCGTATTATACAAAAATAAAATACCGTATAATACCGTATTATACATATTTTATTAAATTTTGATTAAAATCGCTTAAAAATCAGTGTGTGCTCAAAGAAATTTCGAAAAATTAAACATTTTATGTAAGTTTGAGACTTTTTTAATGTTAATTTTCTAATTTTCGGTATTTTACTCCATTTTTATGTGCTCATTTGCTCTGCGCATGCGCACAGTGGAAAAATAGGGTTGGAGTGGGAGTTTGAGTCAGCATAAATTACCATTAAAATACTGTATTATACGGTATTATACGTATAATACCGCCGTATAATACCGAAAAAATAAAATACCGTATTTTTACATCTCTGACTGTAACGTAAAACGTAACACTTCAAAATTTTCAACCCCCACCCCTAAGACATATCCATGTATAATATCATTATGTCTTCATCTGAAATAAATTTTTCAAGTTTTTTTAAGTCTAACATAATGTCATTATGTCTTGATCTACCGTAACGTAACGTAACGTAACGTAACGCTTTTCAAATTTTTGACCCCCACCCCTAAGACATATCCATGCCAAAATTAACACACTTTTTCCTTTAGGGTAAAAACCTTAGAACATGGATATGTCCAAATAAAAGGTTCAAATAAACCTAAATTCGTGACATTTTTTAAAAATATCAATGCTCTTAAATTTCAAGTCTAATATAATGTCACTATGTCTTGATCTAAGTCTAGCATCATTCTTGGGATATTACTATATATTCGATTATACATGATCCTAGAATAACAAGACCCGCATCCACTCAAGATAGAGATTCCAGTTTCCATCAACACTAACATAATATCATTATGTTTTCATCTGAAATACATTTTCTAAATTTTTTCAAGTCTAACATAATGTCATTATGTCTTTGATCTACCGTAACGTAACACTTTTAAAAAATTTTCAACCCCCCCCCCCCCCCAAGACATATCCATGTGTAATATCATTATGTCTTCATCTGAAATAAATTTTCCAAGTTTTTTTTAAGTCTAACATAATGTCATTATGTCTTGATCTACCGTAACGTAACGTAACGCTGTTCAAATTTTTGACCCCCACCCCTAAGACATATCCATGTCAAAAAAGTAATTTAGCCCTTTGAGGAACATCAGAAAACATAAATGTAGTATAACATTAATGGCTGTGAAATTTGAGGAGGTGAATCAAATTTCTGAATTGAAATGCAGGACTTTTTTAGAATTTTTGTATACCTTCGACGAAACATATCACCTCTCCCCTACCCCCTCCAAATCATTCCTCCTTACAAAAACTGACAAAGTGATGCTGAAAATGAAAGTAACTGCAGAAAAAAATTGCATTTGGTATAAAAGTCTTGAATTTTTCATTTAAAATTCATTTCTTCTCATTTATTTTTTAGAATCATCAAGAACTTCAAATTTTTATCGCATTGATGATCGTTTAAAAATAATTTAAGCATGATCTAGTAGGTACAAATTAAGATTATTTCAATTTCAGGACCGTGGACCATTTTAAGACTTTCATCACTTGTAGGACTTCTTAGACAATTAGGAAATAATTCTTCTGCATATAAATGGAGCTATACGTATACGAAAATTGTGTCTCACTTGTTTTTTTTTTTGCATCATGAAAAAATTACAAAAAGAAATTAGACACCTCTCCACCCCTTTCCATAAAAAATGACTTCAAATCATTTTTTAGAAAAATTCGAGCAGAAAAATAAGGATTTTTTGCTTCTTTTTTGAAAAGGACTCTTATTACGAGGAGAAAAATTTGCACATAGAAAAAACTCAAATAGAGTGTTTCCAATTCATAAGAAAATTTTTCAACAGTACTCTCGTCTCATTCAGAATCAGTTAAGAGTCACTGACAAACAATCAGAACTGCAGCTCACAGAAAATCAGTAAAATTAATTAATTTTTAGCAAATTTTCATTGATTTTCAAATAAGTTCGCCGGTTTTTCAGTGAATTTGATAAATTATACTCTCTCATTCTGAATCAGTGAAAACTGAAAAGTCACTGATAAATAGTCAAAATTACAGCACAGGAAAAATCAGCAAAATTCACTGATTTTCAACGATTTTCATTAATTTTTTAGAAAATTTCATAAATTTCACTGATTTTTCAGTGAATTTTCACTGATTTTTCAGTAATTTTTCTCAATGATTTGTTTTCAGTAAAAAAAATCACTGATTTTCTCCTGTTCTGCAATTCTGACTGTTTCTCAGTGATTTTCGATAATTTTCACTAATTTATAATTGAGAGAGTACTAACTTTCCAGTGATTTTTCACCGATTTTCCAGAAAATTTTCACTGATTTTCCAGTGAATTTTCTAATTTTTCACCAATCAGTGATTTTTGATACCTAATTCTTGTAGATTTATAAATAAGAGAGCAGATGATTTAACAATGCTTCAGAACTTTTTCACTATTTTTTGACAAAAATTTACCTAAATTCATTATTTTTTCATAAACAAGGCCACCACTTTGAAAAAAATTTCATCTCATCGGAAGGAAAACAAAATTTTAAAAATTCTAAAAAATGAATCTCATTCTGTAGCATGCCAATAATAGGGACGAAAGAGGTAACTGTCCCTATGAATTCAAAAATTTTCTGTCGACTGATTGAAAATTATCCATTTTTTGTTTTTCCGACATAAGCCTTTTGATAAATTTTCGCTCGTTTGTTTTTTTGGACGGAAACGTTACTGTATGTGGTCACTTACGTGTTAGACACCCCCCCCCCCCGCCGAAAAAATATTGACTACGCTTCTATATTCCCTTTCCAACATCACTTATTCATTCATTTTTTATCATTTCAAAAAAATTATGCAAACAAAAAATGATCGATTCGAAGCTTGGCTGAACAGAGGGTGGGGCAAGGGGGCTACATACCTCTTTTCCAATAATGGCCAAATTTCATTTCTTTTCGGATAAATTAGATTTGAGTCAGCAAATTTTGAAAAGTGATGACCAATTTTTGGGAAATTCTTCGCTTTTGAGTCGGAAAAATGTTCAAAATCGTATTAGAGTTTGGAAAAATGTTCAAAATCGTATTAGAGTTTGGAAAAATCAGAAAAAATTCAAGTAGTCCGAAATTTTCGAATTTTTTGTACCCCCTTCCCTCATAAGCTCATTTTGGTTCATCTACCTATTTATACACCGTACAAAAATTGATTTCAAAGTCGTGCAAAATTATTGAAAAGAGCATTGAATTAGATTGAACTTGTTAAAAAATTATTCACATTGAATTAACACTAAAAAATTCAGAAAGGGACCCATAATTCTCCAAAACATGTTAAAAAATAAAATCGAAGTAATTAATGATCAAACTGACAAAAAATTTTCAAAACGCTTGAAGTAAAAAATCATTCAAACTGTGGTATAAATTTAATGCAGTACCTATTCAAAAAAAAATGGTCAACTTTCGAAATTTTTTGAAAAATTCTTCAAAATTCTTCAAAATAAGGCAAAAGTTGATTAAATAATCTTTAAACTTGGATCTATACTTGGAGCTTTAAAACTTGAAAAATTATTTAAAAGGTCATTAAAATTCTTCAAAATGTTACCGCAACCGGTTAAAATATCGATAAAACCTAATTTTTCAAATCTTTTATCTGGTTTGAGAACAATTTTTGAGGTGATTCAAATTTGAACATGTTTTAAACCAAATTTCAATCAATTTTCATGAGAATTTAAGTTATTTTTCAGTACCTAGGTAATTTAAATGGCATTTTGTGGTGCTTGATACTCTCTCATTTCTGAATCAGTGAAATTTATCAAAAATCACTGAAAAACAGTCAGAATTGCAGCACCAGTAATAAATCAGTGAAAGAAAATCACTGGAAATCAGTGAAAATTCACTGAAAACTCAGTAAGATTTATGAAATTTACTGAAAAATCTTTGAAATTCTTTGAATAATTAGTGAAAAATCGCTGAAAATCAGTGACTTTCACTGATTTTTCCTGTGCTGCAATTCTGACTGTTTACTAGTGATTTTTCACTGATTCGGGATGATAGAGTATCGTATCTTTTTCGCGCAATGTTAATAAAAATAGATCCTTTTGCATATTATTTTAATCATTTTTTAATACTTTTTCCCCAATTGTTATTTCAATTTTGTCCATATTTTTGGATGTTGCATTACGTAATTTTTTAGGTCGATTTAATAAATTTTCAAAAAATTTCAAATTCAAAAAACTTTCAAGGTATATCAACAAAGTTTCTAGTTTCCGAGCTTCATAAAGTATAAATTCAAAAACTGCAATAATGAGTTTGCCTCTAATAAAACGAAACGTGTAATTACGTACAATTGAAAATCCGACCACCACACCTCTCCAACTTCAAACTGAAAAAAAGCCAAACCTCTACAACCTATCTCGATATCTCGATCGATAAAAATTCACATTCGGATTGAATTTCCTATCCAGACATCCGGTAGGTACATGCGGATTTCCTCTCATAAAAACCACTTCATTGGTACACGAAACGTGTTTTTATTTCTCATTTAGCTTCATCTACTTGCCAACCAACAACTCGCAGTATACCCGAGCTCTGCTACCGCACCGGGTCCAACTGTATTCGAAAATTGCACCCCGACGACGCGACGCTGAGAATCATAGCGACGCGGCGGCGATAACAATCCAGTAATTTTTCACCCGTTTAATGAGAATGTTATACCCATTTCGAGGGGGATTAAAATCATAAAACCCTCGACCAAGATCATCAAATATTAACAAATCTCCCCACGAGCACGCAGCAATTTCGCGCGGTAATGCGGCTCGGCGCGGCGGGGTGCGGGCAAAATAAACTACACGTTGTTCACACTTGTACAAGTGGAGGCTGTTTAAAAAGCAACTAAGTGTACTTTGGCGCGGCGAAATTAACTCTTTGGCGAAATATACGAGTGCTAAGTATCTCGAGCAGCAGCATCAATTAATTCATCATCTGGTCGTTAAAATACTACGCAGCGCCGCACCGAAGCACCACCCTGAATTATTTATATTCGGAGGCGTTTGCCATATTCTATCTGAATAATGCGGCGAATCAATTAGAACACCTTAGCTCTCCGTACGATACACATTTCACACTCGAGTGCCTCTTCTGTATTAGATATGGCACAAGCTTTCAGCTGCTGTCAACGGAGCGGCGCTGGCGGAGCACTGAGGCGAGCCAGAGCCGATCATATGTTCTTACAATGTGAACTTTTCATTAAACCATACTTATTCACGTATGAAAAAAAAACTGAATCATAATGTAAAAATAATCTCGAGTATGTTTCTATGGAATTTCATACAAACACGTAGCTCGATGGCGCCGTCCTAAAAGAAAAAAATTTCCAACGATTACAATGCAATTTGACCCTTTGCAAATACTCGACTAGTTAATTTAAAGTGTTAAAGGACGTCTCGTCGTTATTTTGTCGCAAGATTGTGACTAATGCAATTCACGTATTGTTAACGAATGTGCAAAAGGCAGGCTACGTGCGAGGGGGAGCAGGGGGCCAACCATTTATAAACGAACCGACGTCGTGTAATTGAAAAGATCGTCTTTGACCCAGTTACGGATTAAATATTTTAATTATATTAATATTTATTAACGCTCCATTATGACGTCGATTAGCACAGAGAGAAATCACACATTCGATCGCAGCACCACTCCGTCGACACGTTCTAGTTTCCCAAATATGAAAAAATTTATCGTATTCGCGTGTCCCCTGCTCGTATCCGCACCTTATCGAATTGTTTATACGCGGTAGGTAGACCACGACTCGATTCGATGACATTTTTCGTCGCTATTCGCAGAATATTTCCTATCGAAGTTTACCAATGCACTTGAGAAAACACGGCTAAACGCATTCGTAAATAATTTTAACGACCGGATGACGCATCAGAAAAACAAACAACGAATAAGTCGCGATCATCGTCATGAATTATTTATAGATCGGAACGGCCCAGCCGGACGGCGGAGGCGTGACGGGCGACGGCTCCCGAAACCACCGAAAACTGGCCGTAGTTATTGTAAATCTGCTAAATGTCGATTTATAAGAAAAATACGGCCAGATTTGAAATTAGCGGGTGCGAAAACCATACAATCGATATACGTGATCGTTTTTTATCAGATTTTTACGATAAGGAGTTTTTAGCTGTAAGGGAGGGGAGTGGGGTGGATTGTGATAGCAAGGATTAGTAGTGAACAAGCATTACCCTCTCAATTATAAATTAGTGAAAATTGTTGAAAATTACTGAGAAACAGTCAGAATTTCAGCACAGGAGAAAATCAGTGAATTCTTTTTTAGGTACTGTAAACAAATCACTGAGAAAAATCACAGAAAAATCAGTGAATATTCACTGAAAGGTCAGTAAAATTTATGAAATTTGCTGAAAAATTAGTGAAAATCTTTGAAAAATCAGTGAAAATTTGCTGAAAAAAAAGAAGAAAGTTGAACCGATCAAACTGAAACCAGTAATGAAAACTCTAACAAAACAGAATAATGAAATTGAAAACAAAGCAAAACAAAGATCCATTGATTCCCGTAACAAACAGAAGAAAGTGATCAAAAACATTCATCAAATTGAAGTTGAAGCTGATGCATATGTACCGCCAGCCTAACTAATTGAACAATATGTTTAGGAATCAAATTATCCTGCACGTACTGTTTAAGATGGATCCAATATAGAATTAAAATTTGAATCAAATTTTGAATCGGAAACCAAATCTGACACCAAATATGACAATAATTCTAATCAATCACATTCGCCTAGCTCTGATGGATACGACTCTGATGAATCCAGTTCCAAAAATGAACCTGAAAATGAACCAAATATAGCTGTTACTAATCTCTCCAACCCACCATCGCAACAGAAGAAACAATTTACAAAAATAGCACCAAAATATGTAACTGATAACAGATGGAAATGGTATAGATTCATTCAAATGAAGAAAGAAACTCTGGAAAATAGAATTGATTTTGCTATATATGAAGAGATATGAACAACAAACAAACAACAAAGTCTTATTTCTGAAGCCAATTACTACTTCAAGCATCTTCGGCCATTACAAAAAAATAAAATGGCAGATAAATCCAATACAACTGAAACACCAATTATGATAGAAAAATCGAGTATGAAGGTAAAGGGATAGTGGATTGCGACTGGGTCACCTCTGCTCGCGAAGGTTTCGGATTCCAGTTATTTTTGGGTATTTTGGTTCATCAGTGCAGCGCCAGTTACCGGTCAGATTTCCCGAGAACAGCGCCAGATGTCGTCGGTGTGTTTCGGCGTTGACTTCAATTCCACCGCCACCTTAGATTTTAGTTCTGTTTTTGTATCACTTACTGTACACATGTCTGTTTTTGCGCCTCATTAAAATACATCTTATTACATATCACACTGTTCTGTCCTTTTTGCGCCCTGGACCTAAAAGCCTACATGTCCACTGTGTCTATCGGGTAAAGGGAGATTGGCACACACCTTTTACATCTCTTTTCATTGGCGCTTAAAAACAGTTTTTCCCCCGAATTTTTCGTGTTTTTTTTAATCGAAAAAATCGCGTACATCGACCACACCCAATGTGAAAACATGATCAATCGTGAATCTAACAAAGAAAACCAACTAAAACATCGTCAGATACCCAGTGAATTCGTGTAATTTTAATAATTCATAAATTGTGCGATTGGTTTTCAACACACGTTACAGCCATTATCTATTCTGTGTCGTGTTGGCTATGTCTAACCTTCTCTTTCAGATAGAAATTCAACGTTTCCTAAATGAAACCTAAACAGAACTAGTGAAGTAACTAAATAAACGAGACTAATATCGAAAACAAAACTTCTTCTCTCAATCTATTCAGTTAGGCTTTTCAGATTTAGCTCTACGCTCTACGTGCTAGTGACAACGTGATGTTTCAACTTTCAAACCAAACGAAATAATTATGGAGTTACTAAATAAATAATAACACAAGCTCCGGAATCTAATTAATCAGGTTTTCGAGAAAAACACAGTTTGGTTTTTAATGTCAACAAGGTGATTGCGAATCAAAGCACGAACCTAATATGATTCGACCACTGTGATATTTCAAATCTGCATAATCATCCTAGCAATAAATGAAACAATTAAATAGTGTAGCTATAAAATCTCAGGTATTTTTTCAGGCTCTTTTCAGGAAATTAACATCTGTGATCAAATCTATAGCCACGTTATTTCAACACAACCAGCAATCGGAATACTAACATGACGTTCCAGCGTTAATAACCATAGTTGAATTCGGAAATTTCCAGCCACAATAAATCTAGAAAAAAATTTAATTGTACGAAAACGTGAACTGGATTAGAATTGCAGCTTGAACGTGGATGTGTTTTTTTTAGGCTAACAACGAACTCGTACTGTAAAATCATATCAAGCATTCAACGCTATTCTAGTTAGCAGTTGAAATTTTTTTTTAATTTTTAAATTCGTGTTCAGCTTTTCGGATTTAAAATGTACATGATTACCACTAAACAACATAAACGATTTCAGTGCTAGAAATAATTTATAGATTCATTTTCCTGAATTTTACCAACAAGCAACAACTGATAAGAAACCATATTAATATTTTGTAATTTTTTAAAAAAAAATCCCTAGTTTCAAACAACTGATCTTACTATTGTATCTAAACAGAAGACGCATCACGTATTGTACTAGGTTTATGGAAACTCAAAACTGGAAGAATAAACCAATCGCTATATTTAATTTTCGTAATTATTAGGCCCCGCTCTCCCCGCTTCATCATGCCTCGTTCACTCCGCGCTCCGCTTCTTGCCCTCGCCATGGGGGCAATGAAGGGATAGCGGATTGCGCCCGGTTCACCTCCGCTTAAGTGATAGCGCCACGACGGTTTTGGATTCCAGTTATTTTTGGGTATTTTGGTTCATCAGTGCAGCGCCAGTTACCAGTCAGATTTCCCGAGAACAGCGCCAGATGTCGTCGCTGTGTTTCGGAGGTGACTTCAATTCCACCGCCACCTTAGATTTTAGTCCCGTTTTTGTGTCACTTACTGTACACATGTCTGTTTTTGCGCCTCGTTAAAATACATCTTATTACATATCACACTGTTCTGTCCTTTTCGCACCCTGGACCTAAAAGCCTACATGTCCACTGTGTCTATCGGGTAAAGGGAGATTGGCACACACCTTTTACATCTCTTTACAAAGGAAAAACCGAATAAATCAACCACAAAACGATTGAAACCTACTATGAGGGTCGTTTATTAAGGTAAATGGATTTTTTGACATGATCCCCTCCCCACCCCATTCAATGCACTTTTCCCATCTTTTGACGAGATTCTTAATTCTGTTGTAAAAAATTCTTTTGGCTGCTTGAGGAGCCACAATAGCACAGTGGTTTTCACTAGAGATGTGCGCCACAGAAAAAATAGGCCGCCGCTACCAATTTTTCTTGGTTTTTGGCCGCCGCCGCTGAGTAAATTTACCAACGCCACCGACACCGCCGCCACCAATTTCTATCTCGGCAGAGTATCTGCTCAAGGGAATTTTCCCCCTCAAAAAAGGCGAAAAATGGCCGCATTTCAATTATTATTTTTCAAAACCTAATTTTTTTGAAAATTTTTGCCCTCGCTTCGCTCGGGCAACATTTTAACCTCCTTTTAAAAATGATATAATTTTCCATTTTCTTTCAAAAACTGATTTTAAAGGCAAAAAATAATGACGCCGCCAAACTCACTCGGTGCCGTGCCGAGAACACCGCCGCCCCAATAAGATTTTGGAAGTTTGCCGCCGCCGTTGATTTGCCTCTGCGCACATCTCTAGTTTTCACCTCTTCGTTGTTCCCAAAAACTTGTCCTCATAAAGCATTTTTGAGGGGCCCAAACATGTGAAAATTGCATGGGCAAGCTTGGGTGAGAATGGCGGATGTTGTAAAAGCTCCTAGTCCAATTCTTGGAGAGTATTTCCCTCCAGAGCGGCGGTATGTGGGGAGGCATTGTCCTGTTGCAAAATCACACCTCGAGCTATCGCTCCTCTTCTTTTGGTACAAATTTTTGGTCAAAGATGAATTTCAAGTAATTTTGAATAGTACTCGGCATTCATTTTATGTCTTTCTTCGAGATAATCACATAATAATGGGCCTTTCATGCCCCACACAAGGGTCAGAATAGCCTTGTTCGCTAATGCTTGAGTTTTGAATTTTTTCACAGTTGGGGAATCACTGTGCTTCCACATCATGCTCTGTCCTTTGGTTTCTGGTTTATAATGATAAACCCACGTCTCATCAGTGGTCACTATATGTTTTAGGAAGGCTTTCCCCTCATTTTGATACCTTTGGAGCAATTTGGTACACATTCGTAGCCTGTTGTTTTTGTGAACCTCTAACAACTGCTTCAGGACCCACTGAGCGTAAGTTTTGTTGTATTGAAGGTCATCGTAGATAATTTTATGAATCAAACCGGTGTTAACATGTAATTCATTCGATATTTTAAGTACTGTTACCCGTCGATCCTCCAAAATCATATTTTTGATGTTGTTCTTCATTTCTGGAGGGGAATGCTCAATTGGCCTGCCACTGCAAGGTTGTGTCTCCACACTTTCGCAACAGTTTCCAAACTTACCTGAGCGGTTCATACATAACTCCCCATATTTCACATAGTTTTACTTTTTCTGACATCAAAAAACAAATAACTCCAAGTTGCTAGTGGAGCCACCATGGTTGGGGGCTCACTGTTAAACAACTGATGACACGTTTTAACCAACGAACCTTCCATTGTGAAGCAGACAGATGTACAAATATCAGGTAGAAACCCCATCTGCCTAGTGCAAATACATATCATTCCCTCCTGCACAGTTTGTCTACTTACTTAATGAACGACCCTTGTAGAAGAGAATTAGAATCTGATACCTCCAACAGTGAAGATATTTAACCAATTACAAAGAAATCAAGGCCAAAATCTGAAAAGCCTGAAAAATAGAAATCCAAGCATACCGAAAAATCAAATAAATCAATGGAAAACACTGGCAACAGTGACTCAGATAATTCTAACAATTCTGATTATTTTGAAGGTCAATCTGACAAATAAGATCCTAAATTTGAACCAGAAAACCCTGATTTTAGTGAGTCTGAGAGAAGCAACTTCGAAGACAATCCTGTACCTAAAGAAAAAGAACCCGACAATGATGATTAAAATGTAGCTAACAACGATGATCCCTCACCACCCGATTTGTCATCCAGCTCATCTAGCTCAAACAATGGGAAGAAAAAGAAAAAGAATTTGAAGAAATCTGACCAAAAAGATGAAAAACCAACTAAATACTTGAAAATGGAAAAACTTTGCATTAAACAGTTCTGAAACACACCGTTAACTGGGAAATACCGACTTTTGAAAAATGATTGAAAATTTCCAAAAAAAACAATTAAAATTTTAGCTGATCGACACAGATCCAAATCCAATGTTTCAATGCACAGTGTAAAACAGAAATTTTTTGGGTTGAAGTTATACCGAACTGAAAATATTTCAAAATTCTTCCAACATTTACATAAAATTTGCATCCAATACCATACAGTTGTAGGCAAATTATACTGAATACTGATGTCTTTGATCAAATAGTTTAATCGATTGTAGAATTTTCAATCAAGCTAATTTCAAATTTTCAATTAATTTTTGACTTGACTCAACGTAGAGACTGGAAATTCTAAATTTCACCCATAAGATAAAAAATTCAAAATTTTGTAAAAATCATGAATTATGATTAACATTGAGTGTACTTTCACAATTATAAATCAGTGAAAATTATGGAAAATCACTGAGAAACAGTTGAAATTGCAGCACAGGAGAAAATCAGTAAATTTTTTTCACAAAAAACAAATCAATGAGAAAAATCGCTGGAAAATCAGTAAAAATTCACTAATGTCAGTAAAATTTATGAAATTTTCTGAAAAATCAGTGAAAATCTTTGAAAACTCAGCGAAAATTCGCTGAAAATCAGTGAAGTTTGCTGATTTTTCCGGTGCTGCAATTCCAACTATTCATCAGTGACTTTTCACTGATTCAGAATGAGATAGTAAGGTTATGGATCGCGCTGATTTCAAATCTACGATCAATTTTTGGCAAATTCCAACTTAAAACCAATTTCTGCACATGTAGCTAAAAACCCAAAATTTTCTTTAAAAAATCACGACGCACAATCCATCATGGAATTCTCAACCACACATTGTAAAATAAACCTCGACTAGGATTAATTTTTCAATTCTTTGCCAGTAAAAAATCACCAACTACGTTGAAATCTTCGTAACCCAAAACTTGGCCATAGTTTTTCGTGATTCATTGTAGGTCTATGTACAGATGAAACAAAACAAAAAAATAGCTCGAATCTACGATCACGTACACTTGAACTTGAGTTGAAAACCGTTCCGCGGACACGACTCACGTACCTAACCAGTTCAAAGATCACAAGCACCTTTGGTTAATTACGATTTTTCTCGATGCCATTATTTTCCATAATACACCAGACAATTCTCCACTACGCAGGTTTACGTCGACCACACGATACACTCGGACGAGAATTCCGATCACAATATCCATACCGGTTGACTTAGTAAACTGTACGAAGAAATTACAAAATCACCGGTGTAATGAAAATATTCCATCCTGCGTCGCTTCAACACATCGACGAATGCATCGGAAAATATACACGTACAAAGTACCTTATCTTCGACTAAACACACCATTAATTATTCTTTTAAATACACAATCAACTTTCACAACTCCTACATACATTTACAGTGTATTTATCAGAACACGAAAGAAATGCAATCATTTAGCAAAGAAGTAATTGGAGTGAATAAACATCAGACAATTTAGAACAATTACAGAGTCGACGAATGCGAATCTCGTATATTAAAACGAAGTCGAACAAGGAAAGGAAGAATAGAGAGGAAAAAAAACGTGTTTTACAAACACGAAATGCTCAGTACGCTGACGTTACCGCAGAGAAAATGAAAACCGCGTAGGTACCGAAGAATACGAGCACAGGGCTATATACGGTTTAAAAACAATGTAAAATCCATAGAATCGAGGAAGCTGTCAATTTCATACTACACCACATAACGGCGTTGAAAATTACTCCTTGTGGCATTTTTTAAATTACCAGGCCGACGCCGCGACATTTGTATAATTACACGTTTCGCGCCGCTGATGGGAAACATATTTCAAAAATATTCCACACACGGTCTCTCCTCGATCCGTAAAATCCTCACCCTTCTTCCGGAATACGACATTTTACCGGTATTTTCGAATACTCCGCCACTCAATAATTCAACGCGCTGGCTTTTTGCAAAAGCCTACAATAAATATTTGCCAAATGGGCGGAGGTGCGAGGGGATGGGGCTGGAGGAGCCCTTAGCTCGGAAATATATACTTTTGAATACCACGGGAGCAATAACGAAACCACTTTAAAGGCTAAGAGCACTACTCTTTAACGTAAATGGTTAAAGATCCACCGTTAACCTCGTCCAATCCAGTACACCACTGCAAATATACGCGCAGCACAACAGGGTGCATATAATTCATTCTCGATAGGGTTGGTCAGAGTCCGTGAATTTTGAGACTGCCAGTCGAAAACTGCGAGGCTTACATAGAAATGACTCCGAGTCACCGACGAGTCCAGAGTCTCAGAATAAGTCTCTGTTTTTCGAGCTTGACTCTTTTTTTTTATATTAATTTTATACTTTACCACAAAATCCTTCGTCTTACAAATTTTCCGAAATTGGTTAGTTAGGTATTTATTTACTTCTAATTTTTTTCCAAGTTCGAATATTTTCTGAAATAATTTTTTTTCAGTTGGACAACACATCAAAGAAAATGGATAATTTAACCCAATTTTTTTCCTGGACGTCTTTTCAAGCTAAAATTTGAAAAAATTCAAACTTGGAAATTTTTTAAAAATGTACTTCAGAAAATTGAAAAACTTGGACTAGGAAATTTTTTGAAGAGAGAAAAGTCGGAAGTTTTTTTGAGAAAATTATGAAAATTGAAGCATAACCATGGTGTTTACTGGATCTGAAAAATAAAAATTCTTGCTATTTTCTGGATTTTTCTTGTCATTTTCATACCATTTTTTTAGCTTCAAATTTACTTGAAAAAGGTCCTCTTATCAACGTATTCTCATTTTGTAAGGAATTTTAAGCACTTTTATGACAGTTCTATTCTACAAAGGGAGATATCCCTAATTAAAGTACTTAAACTTTTTAGCCGAAACAAAAATAAATCAAAAGCACATCATAAAAGAACCCCAAATTCAAAATTTCAGGGGCTCAAGTTCATTTTTCGAATTTTGGCGAATTTTTGAAATTTCAAAATTACTTTATCAGTTAGCACCCAGCAAAATATACGAGCATGAATACAGAAACCACCCCTAAGGGATCAAGGATCAAAAATGGTTTTTCGAGTTCAAGTTCTCCCTTGATTCTACTTTTTCTGAAAGACCCAAAATCAGTACCAACTCAAAAACCAATTTTTAATCCTTTAGGGTGGTTTCTATATCCAGCCTCACATACGAAAATTTAATCTAAAATCAAGGAAAAAACAGAAATTTGGTATGCACCCAATTTTCGACCTCTCGTATTGATTGGAAGCGTTTTCCAGACGTTTCGGAACATTCAGAAAGTTTTGAAATTCCCCAGCGAAATTTTCCAGCGCTGAAAAAAAATCATAAAAATTTTTCATATGAACTTTAGCACCTATTCGAAAATAAAGTATTTTTACCAACTTTCGGAAAGCTTTCGGCGTTTTTTAAAATTTTTCCCAGGAAAATTTTCTGCTAAAAAATATGGGTTTTAACTCAAAGCTACGAATTTTAGAAAATTGTGCTTTGATCAATCAAATAGGTCTCCAATATGGGTAATCTGCGATTATAGGTGTTGAAGTTCATAATGGTCCATTTTTATGAGTTTTCTTCCAACACTGGAAAATTCCAAAATTTTCTGGAGGCTCCTAAACCTCTCGAAACCGCTTTCAATTGATTCGAGAGGTCGAAAAAAGGGTATATACCAAATTTCAGAATGTTTTTGTTGATTAGATCAAATTTTCATATTTTTCTGGGCGATGAAAAAATTTTAAAATTTCAAAAATTTACCAAAATTCGCGATATGAACTTCAACACTTGAAATTAGGATTTGAGGTTCTTCTATGCTGTACTTTCGATTTATTTTTGTTTGACTCAAAATTATATTTTGAGATGGAATACCTCCCTTGTAAGGAGATATTAGGTCGTAGGTACTTATAAAAAACTGTTTTTTTAAAATACGGTGACCATCCAGGAAGAAAGGAATCTGAGGGGTGAAACCAGGTTTTTGAAATAAACAAACTTTTTTGCAATAAAATTTAAAAAAGTTCTTACAAGAAATGTCAATTTAAGAGCTCGTTATGCATTCTAGGGACTTCCTGGAGGGGAGGAGGTAATCGATTTTTTAACCATCAAGGAAGAAAGGGACCTAGCGGTAAAAGCACTCTCTCATTTTGAATCAGTGTAAAGTCACTGATAAACAGTCAGAATTTCAGCACAAGAAAAAATCAGCGAAATTCACTGTTTTCAGTGAAATTTTGCTGATTTTTCAAACATTTTCACCGATTTTCCTGCTAATTTCATCATTTCACTGACTTTTCAGTGAATTTTCACTAATTTTCTAGTGATTTTTGTCACTGATTTGTTGAAAGAGCAGGTTTTGAAAAATAAACTAACTTTTTTGCAATAAAACAAGAAAAAGTTCTTGTATATAAATATTTTTGGTTTTGCCGTTGTTTTTTTTGGAAAGAAATGGCCAAATGAAGAAACTAACGTCGGATTCGTGTTAAGCCGGTCAAAATTCCCCGACAAACACCCGTTTCGCGATCATTTTACTTTAAATGTCGAAATTCGCTTTTTCCATTGATTTTTCATGACAATAAAACTAAATTTCGAGATTTAAAGTAGAATGATCGCAAAATGGTGTTTATCGGGGTATTTTGATCTGCTGAACACGAATACGAGATTGGTTTTTTCATTTGATAATTTCTTTCCGTATAAAATGCTCAAAATTTGAAAAAATCTGCCGAAATGACAACATTTTTTACGATTTTTCGCAATTTCCGGCTCTTGCGCCACCTCAATCGCCAAAACTGAATACGTGACGTGAATCTACGTCAAAAAACACATTCTTAGAATATTTCCAAAAATTAGTCGATGTTCGCTGTTAAGGTCTTTTTTACAGTTGAAAATTTCAAATTGCCAAAATCTCGTGAAGAAGTGCACCAAAATTGATGAAAAAATTATCGTAAATGGACCTCTACGAGATGTAACTTCGTGCCAAAGAACAGAAAATTTCATTCACTTTCGTTGGAATTAAAAATTCTTGAAAATGATGCAATAAAATGGCCATAGCTCCGAAAAGGAGGGGTTGGGGGCCAAAATTTTTTCCAGAATTTTTTTTCATCAAGGTACACAATCTGGGGCCATTAGATCAAAAATCGGGGCTGGGGCCAAAACCACCCCTTATCCGGCTATACATATCTACACCCTTTGAACTAAGGAAAATAAATGGAAAATAAAACAATTGATAAAATTACGAGAACTTCAAGTATTTCAAAAGTAGGAAAAATTGAGCAAAATTGATACTTACTGAAAAATTTGGGAATAAAAGCATAAAAAATCGGAATTTTGAAAAATTTACAAACTAAAAACCAAATAGATGAACTAATGTCACTTTTCAAGTATTAAAAAAAAATCTGCCTATCATCATAAATACCTACATAAAATTGAACGATTCGATCGTTCACCGTTCATATTTTCGAATTTGGTGCCTGATGAATTTTCCATGTTGATTTAGACTTAGGTGTTCACAAAAATGTATTTTTTCATTTTCAACATCAACCACTCAAGAACCATAGAATGATTAGAAAAAACAGAGACTTGAACTCGAAAAAAATACTCGCATGCACTCGAGTGGTTCAAAATAAGGCTTCGAATTTCTAGACAACGAATTTTTGGGAAAAAACCTCGGAATTCCTTTTCGAATCGACTCCGAATCCGAGAGTCTCTTTAGATTCTCATTCAAGACCAGACTCTGGCCAATTCTAATTCTCAATACGTGGTGGCCCAGGCCGAAGAAAAATCACCTCGGTAAAAGCTTCCGTCCGCTGATTTCTCTTTCCAGTCGAGCTGATCTTATCAATAATCTCGTGTTCGGGGCGTCTCGGCCCTAGGCGGTTATATTTTCTCGGAGATCGTAAAAATAGGTCAACGTTCGCATGATATGACAGGAAATGATTCGAAGATTATCATATCGTGGGAGTGGTTGGCTCATAGGGTGTGCAATGGCTCGGTCCGACCAGTCGTTCGCACCCTTAATAAAGATATAGATAAAAATATCGCCGCATAAAGTACCATAAGAAATTCATCATCGAATTCAACATTCGCGCATATAAAACCATTTCAGCGTGAAGTTTGTTTCCCCCCGATCTGCCCGGCGCTGCGATGGATCGTAAAGTTCTCTCATATGGTACTCAGTCGGCATTTTCACCGCCGCGTATACTTTCTCGTCTCATCGCACCCTTTCCCTGTTCCCTTTTCACAAATCGCTATATACCGCACATGTAAACTTTACGCCGGAATAATTCCGGTATCAAGATGCCGCACATCGTATTCCTATTCGCGTTTATACGAATCTTGTAATACACGAAACAATTCCACAATAATGCTCTCGCCGGAGCATAGCGCTACTTGGGGTTAAAGCAATTGCCGATGCTGATGCCGACACGAATCCCTTTTGCAAACTTTAATGGCCATTAAACGAAGAACACGACAACGTAATAACTCGTACATAATTTACTTGTAGATCGTACACCGAACCTATTTGTAAACGAGACCCTTCCAACTCAAAGGCCAACGATTCCTACATAAAAAGAGCTAACGATTATTGAAAAATACACCTTGGATGAAAACTGGTTCACACCGTTGGTACTCGTCGCCACGAATAAAACCAGAGCCAGAGCCATTTCTAAATCTGATTTTAATAACAAATTCCGCAACGAAGCGCATATCCTGCCCATGGCTACCTTTACCACTTTTTTTTACGTAATCGATATTATCATTGGAATAATTTGACCAGCGTAATGACAACATTATACCCGAATAAGCCAACTTCACATTTACATGCCATTTCTATACTCCGAGTACGTCAATTTTCCGTCATTTTTTCCTCTTTACGCAATACTGAGCATCGAAAATTCGCGTCCATTCGTAATACCATGTAGTTTAATTCCAACACGGTCCAAGGTGATCTCTTCCTCCCTGGTCTTTTAATCTGGCACCGTAAAACCTCTTATCGGATTGCCCATCAAGCTCGAAAAAATCTCCATTGTTGGATGAATGAATCGTCTGCGTCTGGTATGTGTGTTTTTCATCGTAAGTATTCGTATTCTATTCGTTCCCTATTTTTATTTTAATCGGAAAAGTAAATTAGGAGATGAGGGGAGAGTGGTCCGAATTTCAAAACACATAGGTATTTTACGAGTGTAAACCAGTCGAATCTCAATTCTTATTTTTTACGAGGATTAACAGGGTGTTTCAGAAGTCGTGCAGAATTTAAAAAATGTGTCTGATAATTGAAGAGCTTTTTTCCAAAAATGTATAGTCCATTTTTTTTAGGAAAAGAAGAATTTACAGAATCCTGATTTCAAAAATTTTGATTTTTATAAAACTCAAGTCCTAATTTTTTTTAAATTTCTACTCGAGTTCTGATTGGGCAAGATTAGAACGTCAAAATCATGTTTAACAGGTCAAGTATCAATTTAAAAAGTATTTGAGCGACAATTTCACTCAAAATTTCAATATTCTTTCACCGAAAATAACATAATTATGTAAATAAGTATGCTATAGCACTGGAATTCAATTTATAAAATTCGACACCAAGTTGGAGACACCACTGACAATGAAATTTTCGTTAAAATTGAACAACTTTGAACATTTTTGTTTTTTTAAGTCTCACAAAATGACAGAAATGTAAAATTTTGATACAATTTTTTTTTTAGTAATTTTTCCGCAACTCTGGAGATTCTTTTTCTCATGAAATGTTTCAGAGGAGAGAAGGAAGGATAGAAAAAATCTCACAAGGGAGGTATCCCAACTCAAAAGTAAAATTTTGAGCCCAAACACAAATAAATCAAAAGTACATCATAAAAGAATCACATATCCAAAATTTCAAAAACTAAAATTCATATCTCGAATTTTGGCAAATTTTTGAAATTTCAAAATTACCTCATTGTCTTGGCCCAGCAAAATATAAAAATTTGATCTAATCGACGAAAAAAGCTGAAATTTGGTATATACCCTATTTTTGACCTGCTGAATCGATTGGACGCGGTTTAGAGGCGTTTCGGGGCCTTCAGAAAATTTTGTAATTTTCCAGCGCTGGAGAAAACCCCATAAATTGGTCCATATGAACTTCAGCATCTATAATCGCTGATTACCCATATTGGTGACCTATTTGAATGATTAATGTTGAATGTGACATTTCGAATGTGTCATGTTTAATTTTTTTCATAAAGTTGTAAAATTGATAATTTTCATGTAACATTGCAAAGCTGTTCGATTTTTTCGTAAAATTATTCAATTTCCTTGTAAAGTTGTGAAATTGATCAAAAAAAGGTTTCCGCAAAAAGTCATGAACTACAAAAATTTTGAATATCTAATATTTCGATAAAAATTCATTTCTAAAACATGTCCATATGATTTGAAAGACTTTGCTCAAAAGCAAAACGTGTATAAGTATTTTTTTTTTAAATTTCGAGCTTTTTGCGAGAAAAAAAAAATAGCCAAACAAAAAAACGAACACCGGATTCATGTTCAGAGCGTCAAAATACCCTGATAACTCTCTACCTGAGCAATTTTGATCAAATCTTCAAAATTCACATTTGTTCTCAGATTTTTTTTTCAATCACTTCATTGAAAATCGATGAAAAAGTTAATTTTGAGACTTGAGTAAAATGATAGCTCAAAATGGGGTACAAATGGATAATTTGATCTGCTGGATAGGAATATGACGTTAATTTATTCATATTTTGACCTTTTCTTCTCTTTAATTCGGGTAAAAATTAACGTACTTTGAAGAGGAATTCATAATGTACATTTTCATTTCTCATAAAAATCCATTTTGGAGCAACTCCTGCCCCCCCCCCAAATTTAGAAACAAAACATGTTTTCGAGAAAACCTCAAAATCCACGTTTTCTTCATTTTAAACGAAAAGTTTCGGAGATACGACAAAATTTGTAATCACAAAAAGTATTCAGAATTGAATTTCCTTTCTAATGAGCTCTATCACGACCATTTTCACCAACTTTTCCCGACAGAGTGGACCTCTCCCCCTGCCTCGCTTTCACAAAAGTCGGACCCACGAACAAAATTTGCTCCAAAATGAATTCCTATAATAAATGAAATTATGCATTAGATATCGAAAAACAAAAATCGTTCAATTTTTTTCGTGGGTCCAACATTTGAAATGAGGGAGAGGGAGGGAGATCCACTCTGTCGGAAAAAGTTGGTGAAAATGATCGTGATAAAGCTCATTAGAGAGGAAATTCAATTCTGAATACTTTTTGTAATTACAAATTTTGCCGTATCTCTGAAAATTTTCGCTTAAAATGAAAAAAACGCGATTTTGAAGTTTTCTGGAAACTGTTTCATTTTCAAATTTGGGGATAGCAGTTGCTTCAAAATGGATTTTGATGAGGAATGAAAATGTACATTAGGTGCTGAGGAACAACTTTTGTTTGCAATTTTTTTCATTACGATCCATAAATAAGGCAGTACACGCGTTTGGAATGTTGAGGGTGGACCCTGGTAAGAGGGAGAGGAGGAGAAAAGGGCATAGGGCTTAATTTATTTGTTTTAGTGTCCAAAACAAGAATCAATCATAAAATCAATTTTAACAGGAATTTTGCGCGGAAGCCTTTTTTTGAACGATTGAGACCTGATTAAATTGCCATTTTTATGAAATTTTCAAACCCTGTTCCAAGGTAATTTTTGAAGTCACAAAAATCTAAAAAAAATTAAATGCGTTCAGTTCATATTCTGACACTTCTATCATTCACAAAGTTTCGCTTCAACTGATTTGAAAAGATAACGCAGAAAATTTGAAAGTATAGTTAGAAATCAATTTTCTAGGTTAAAAATCTTCAGAATAGGATGGGAACGTGATTTTGAAGTCAAATGAAAAAAAAAAACAATTGAACAACGTCTCTTACACCAATTCCGCTATTTTACCTTGCTAGAGCCTTTGAGATTTTCACGAGGGAAGAAATTACAAAATAAAAAAATAAATTAAAATCGTAATCAATGAGCTTAAATATTCCCTTTTCGATTTCCCCATGAAATACTCAAAACTCATTTTTCTATTGATTTTCAACGATTAATAAAAAGTGGAAAAAATTAAAATAAACCAATTAAAAATGTATTTTAAAATAATAAAAACGAGCCTCATCAAATGTCTTTTTCAACCACAAGTTCTTCCAATTTTAAATTTTTTGAAGTAATTTTACAAAAAATTTGTATCGGTTTTCAATGGGCCACTAAGGAACATCCCAAGTATAAAATATTTATACCTTTCCCCCTTCAAACGGATTTTGGCAATTATAATTTTTCAAACCAATCTCACGTTCGCAAAAAAGATCCTTATTGCTGCTTCTAAAACACTCTCCGAACACTCCCCCCTTCTCACCTAAAAATACACCGCATTACGAGCCACAATTACCCCAACGTGCACCGCAAATCATATTAAAACACGGTTCACTCACAGGTCTCCTGGAATCTGGTCTGTCGTTTTGTTCCTTTCACTTCGACACCCAACACGTTGAAAAAAATTCGTCCGTAAAAAATCAAACGATTTATTTCCTCCGCTCCATTTCTGCTTTTACTCGACTCGTGAAAACGCCTCCGGATGGTAAATAAGCTCGAGAAGAAAAAAGGGCGTCCTATTCAACTAGGTACAAGACGACGTACATAATGGTAGCGAAAGTAAAAAACCCGGTCGTTTTCTCCTTAAATTCACCCTTCGCCTAATTAAACGTCGCACTTGGCTTTTATTAGAGTTCTCCTAGAAGGCATTTTTTTTTCTTCGCAAATTTTCTCGTATATTCTCGTTATTGTGCGTAATTTCGCCTTATACAACGTATAATGGGTAAAGATGGCGAGGACGAGGGGGTGATTAAATGACGTTATCTTTTCCCTCACCTAATTTCTAAATAGAGTACTGTCGAGCTAAAATCAAATGAAATACGATATCGAGATAAGAACCAAAGGGGAGAAAGTGACAGGTTTACGTGGTGAAGAAAAAAAGGTACCTGTGATATTTTAGACGATGAACAGGTGGCTTGTACAGGGTATCGATTGCCCAACCGAAGTAAGGGGTTGGGTAATTCGTCGTATTTCTATGTAAGTGATCTTTTTCACCAACGAAGAATAATTCGGAAAAGATTCTAAGAATTTTCGAAATTCAAAAGCTTCTTGGCGTCGTGGTTCCAAAAAGAACGTATAATGAATGAATTATAACTTCGAATGCCTTTCGAGAACTGAAAGGAGATGGAAAAAGGGTTCAAAAACACACCTCAGCTTACTTAATTCTTTCATTATGGGCATTTCAAACTCGAATAGAAGGAGTTTTAGGCAGGCGCGCCCAGGAGTTGGAAAAATGGTGTGGCAAAACTTATAAAAGTCCTCCAAATTTTTGTTAACATTTACGAAATTGTCCAATTGTCTCGAGCGAAACGAGGGCGAAAAAGTTGAAAAAAATTACAATTTTATGAATAAAATTTTGTAGTTTCATTATGAATACGAGGGAGAAAAATTAGGCCCGAGTGAAGCGAGGGCGAAAATTTTAGAAAACCTTGAATTGAAGGTGCCATAAAACAGTGTTTTGGATTAATAAACGTCAATAAAAAACCAGCCACTTTTACTTTGAAATTATTACCTATTTACAAGAGAAATATAAGGCCGAGCGCAGCGAGGCCAAAGTTTTTGAAAAAATTTATAATCAAACATCGAAAATGAGTTTTAAAAAGAGAAAATATAACAAAATTAATGAAATAATTTCGAGGAAAAATCCGAAAAAATCACTTTTGTAGGGTTTGGATTAGGTATTTTAAAACTATGGAAGAAAAAATATCCATAAGGCCGAGTGCAGCGAGGCCAAAGTTTTTTAAAAATTTTGTTTTTTTGTATCAAAAAAAAAAACAAAAAAAAAAGCATAAAACTACAAAACTGTTTAATTTTTCCAACTTGGGAAAATATGGATATAAATGATAAATTTTCTCCTAAAAAATGATCATTTAATTCTGCTTTCTCATTAAAAAAAAACTATGAAAGTACAAATGTTCAACTTTCCCAATTTAGAATAATAAGTATACAAATGGTAAATTTTCCCAACTTGGGAAAACATGAAAATTTATCAACTTGGAAAAACAAATTTCGTCAAATTGGGAAAATTCACCAGTTTGTACTCATATTTTCTCAAGTTGAAAAAATTTGAGTATAAATTGTAAATTTTCTCAACTTGAGGATAAAAATAGTAAATTTTCACAATTGAATGCTGAAAAATCCCAAGGGGGGTTAATTACCTCCCAACCCCCCTCCCATCGGTACGTCCCTGCATACCATATTGATACGTTTATCTCCGCTCAGAAAATGAGCGCCTAATTGTAGTAGCTAAGAAGAAATTTTTGGAAATTTTTTTGGAGGAAACAAAATTTTATTTTTTGTTTTGTTGATTTCGAAAATTTGTGTACTACCGAGCACTTAACTGGGATGAACCAAAATCTGAATAAGAGGAGGGAAGGGAGTGAAAAGTTTTTTCTATCAGAAAAATGAAATAATTTGTGGACGTGCATATGGAAAGGGACCACTTTGTCGGTATGGAGTTATGACCAGTACGACATACTAGACAATATTCCATGTCGATTAAGACCGTTCCCAGCCAATTTGGTCAAAAAAAATCGGAATGAGTGAATTTTGAATTTTTATTTTAAAAAAACCTCATTTCGAGAAAATCGAAGTTGAAGTTTTGTAATCATATAAGCGGCCCCTATTCCATGAAAGTTTGATAGCGCCTCAGCGGACAGCTATAACACTTCAAATGGTGAAACCACAAAAAATCGATAGTAAAAGTTCCATAGGACCGGAATCAATGAAAAACCAAAAATCGATATTTTTGACCCCAACCCCTAAAAACCTCATTATCTTGGAAACTAAGATCGACAAAGTGGTCCCTTTCCATATGCATGTCCACATTTTTCGATAAATAGATTTTAAAAATTCTTGGAAAATGAATTTTAAACATTTTGAGAGAATGAAAACCTTTAAAAACCTTTGAAGAATGAATCGATTTTAATTTTTTTGAAAAAATTATTGTAAGAGTTTCCCAAAAAATTGGTTTTACAATTTTTTGAAAAATCAATTTCCAAAATGATTAGTTTTATTTTTTTGAAAAGATAATTTAAAATATTTTTTGGATAAAAAAATAATTTCAGAAGTTTTTTAAAAAATTAATTTCTACAGAATATTGATTTTACAGCTTTTTTAAAAAAAATACTTAATAATTTCATTAAAAGTTTTCTAAAAAATTTTGAAAGTTTGTGGGAAAATAATTTTTAGACATCTGAAAAATCAATTTTGAAATAATTTGTATTGAAAAAGTGATATTTTGAAGATTTTTTGAAAAAATATGAAATTTGAAAATTTTATGAAAAGTTGGTTTTAGAATTTTTTCATGAAATGCATTTTGAAATTTTTTTGGAAAGTACTTTTTTAAAAAATAAATTTCAACTTTTGGGACTAAGTACAGCAAAATTTTCCGACTCAATCAGGGATTTTTCCTAATAAAACATAAAAATTTTCAGATATTGTGAAGCAAGTTGCCCCTTACCATAGCCCTCTTTTGGCCTGGCCCTTCATGCATGTTCACTGCTCTCACATTTCGCGAATTCTAGAGTGTACTGTACTCTCTACAGTATATTGACAAAAAATAAATAAATTTATATCTCGCATGATCTGTACCTACATGATCAAGTTATGATCTCTCCTCAATTCTCATTTTCTCATCGAACTCCATTGGAATTGAAATGTAACTTGTAACTATGCATAGGTATAGTTGTAATTTTGAATGGATATTTTGTTTATATTCTTACGTATTCAAAAGTAAAAATTTAGGCCCCAAATACAAAAGAGCCCCTCAAGGTGGGGCAGCCACCACACCTCCACACGTCGGTGGGCGCCCCTGCTCGAATAGAAGGAATTTTAGGGATCAGGGAAGGGGGGAGGGGAGGGGAGGGGAGGGGCTTAAAAACATTCTTCAGTCTAATTTATTCTTTCATTACACCTTTCGAATTAAAATTCAATCGTAAAAAATCTAACTCCGTAATCACACTTTCCATCTTTTTTCCTCTACAATATCAATAAATAAAACCCACAATTCGAAAAACCCCAACGAGGAAAAAAATCGTCGGCGAAGAGAAACCTACTCTCATCTGGTAGCTCGTTACCCCATCACCTATTTTTTATTTCAATTTTGCTCATCTTTTATAGGACGTGATCCACGCCCAGACACACCCTTCTCGTATATCGAGTTAAAATTCCGCAAAAGCTCGTCTCCGCGTAGCGAGACCTTTGAAATTCGTCACCGTCTCACCGCCGCATCGCCGAGTCGACATAAATGAAGTTATGTTTAATTCAACACATACACTGGTAAATTTCCCGCATCCAGTCTTCTCTACGATCGCGTACAGGGAATTCGACTACAAGTTACGAACTAAGCGCTTTGAAACTGAATTACAGACCTTTGAAAAAAAAAGTCTACTAAAAAAAATCTTCCAATCCCTCGTCTTTTTCGCATCTACGAAGGTATTTTGCCCACATGAACGCTGAAATCTTGTTACATTGCGACAGAATGGTTAATTTAATATTAAAATATAATTCGGGATATTCTCAGGTGGCATCGTACATCTGATGAGGTCGTCTACGTACGTTCGACTATTAATATAATGTACCCAGAGCCGCAGACGACACGCGTATTTATTCAGCACTCGTTCTCTGTATCGTATATAAATTCGTAGTTTAATTTCTGAAATTAATTTCATGTATCTGTTCGTCGCAGACAACACGTGTCCGGCTTTTTAATTCGCCAACGAATACGTACCAATATTACGACCTTACACGAGATCCCTAAGCGTATTGTCGAGTTACGTTATACTAATATTATCGTTATTATACGCTGAAATATACATAAATTGTCGCTGGTATCGAGTTAAATGCATTTCAACACTAATTAAACACAATTCTCTATGCACCGAGCAGCCTTGAGAACTGTCGGATGAGCAAATTTTAATAAATGGTAGCCTAAGAGAGAACCCACAGGAGTAGCATGTCGACGAGAAAATTCAAATAGCGGAGTTTCCATTCGGTGCTCAAGGATAAAAGGTCAATGTAAGCGTGCATTTCATCAGTGAAATGAAAAATAAATTTATTTGAAGGGAAATGCTTGAAATTTATATTCACAAGAATTCCAAGGCTTGAGGTAGGTCAAGATGGGAGATGAATCGATATCTCGATGATTTTTCACACAGTCGATTATGAAAATTTTTCAAGGAAATGATTAATTTCGAATACGATAAATCGATGACTCATTCTAATAATTTGATGATTTTTTTTTTGAATTTGGCAAAAACTTCAATTTAGAATAAAAAGCTAAGGAAATCAAAATTTTCAGCATGAAATATTTTATAATTCTAAATTAAAAGTAGGTAAACAGATTTATATACACAGAATTTATGAAATTGCTTTTTTCTCCTCCCATCGGCAAGCCTGATTCAAAATTTTCAACTAAATTTTGAAATGAAGTTGAAATTATTTGATAAAATTGTAAGTGATTTCCTTCTTTGGCACACATAATATTTTCTAACAAAGTTGCAAAGAAATTCTGAAGAGGTTAATTTTTACTGATTTATTTTAGAAAACACCGGTGTTAGTTGGACAGGTATTCTGAGGATTCTGAGCTTAGATTCTGAGATGGAGCAGCGTTGCCAAATTCAAGGATTTATCCTTAGATTTAGGGATTTTCAGCGCAGAGGATTTTCTCAAGAATTTTTGTGATTTAAGGTTTTTTTTAAATTTCAGAAATTTTTAAATTTATTTTGAAATAAAAGAAGAAATTAATCAATTTGTCCATTAAAAGAGAAAATCGATCGAATTTGTTCATTAAAATTGAAAAATGGATTGAATTTTGTTCATTAATGGTGCTGCCTGTAAATCTACCACACCAAAATTTTAAATTCCAACGACAAAAATTTAATTTAATGAAATTGTCGAACTATCAAAGATCAATAGTATTACAAAATTTAGTGATTTTCCACAATTTCACGTTCTCAAAATTTCCACACATATTTCTAAAAAAAAAACACACATACAATATCAAAAAAACGTAAAAAAAACAATTTGAGGGTTTTTAAGGATCTTTTTGCTCTCCGCAGGTGCCAGACTTTTACAACTTGAGAATTTTCGTCCATTTTCATCCGACAACACTAAGATAAAAGGGAAGATCTCGAAAAAATTGAGTTTCAAATTTTTAGTTAATATTTTTGCAAAAAAATGTGCATTCAAGAGCTTAAATTCAACATTTATTCCAAACATCTCGAGGTTACAAATTCGTAATTCCCCTCCCCCTCCTTCCCATCGACAACTCTAATTCGAGATTTTCAAAAAAAAATCCAAATGAAGTTGAAATTTGATAAAATTGTAGAGTGATTGTTTGCCTCTGCTAGAAAGAAAACATATTGCAAGACATATTTCTTATATAATAATTTCATTTGAACTTTTTTTAGCTCACGCAAACAGGTAAGTATATTTTTTAATAAAAAAATTTTCAGAAATTTGAAAAAAATTATGTTTAAACGAAAAACAAAAATTAAAAATAATTCAAAACGTGAACGATTTTTTGAACCACAAAACGTAGGTTTAATGATAGGTAGTATTAGAGCAAAGCAAAAGCCAAGATTTTGTGAAAAGTATTATTATAAAAGGCAAAAATTGTTATTTTTGAGACATTCGATAAAATATTTTCAAGTAAACATTATCTGGGGGTAAAATTGCTCTTTCGTGGAGGACTAAAACCTCCTTCAACATAGAACATAGGCAATCGAAATGGCATTCCCAGCAATTTAATTTTTTTTCTTCGTCCATTTTCACACAAATCTCGCATTTATTAATTGAAAATTTTCAAATTTTCCTTTAAATTCGATCAAATACTGTAGAATTTTTTTTGAAAAACCTCTAAAAAAAGATTGAAAACTATGAAAATTAATACCTAAATCATCAAGCCATCAAAACATCAATTTTTGCCAATGAGATCGTAAAAATATTTACAGTATTTTTCTTTTCTCGGAATAATAGTCAATGATGATCTGTTACTGAGAAATTTTTTCCTCGTAAATAAGAAGAAATCAGAAAGAAGAAAATTAAACCCAGAATGTTCAAAAATTACCAATTTTTTGGTTTTCAAACACAATTTTAGAAAAAATTTTCCCACACTTTGGTCGGCAACAATCGTGCATCTTTGTTTTTATGAAATATCAGTCAAAGTTGGATATTTTTTTATAAAAATAGGGTCACTTTTTGATTTTTCACTTCAATTCTTATTTTCTCATTTTTAGAAATCGCCTTTCTTTGTAGTCACTGACATGTTCCCTCTCCCCCTCCCCATCCTTAAAAAAATCTTGACTATTTTTGCTGCAAACTTCATTTCCAACTCGACATTTAGCTCATTAGAAGCCCCCTCCCCCTCTTTCCAAATTAACAAGTGTACATTTCGAAGATTTTGGCTTTTAAAAAAACACGGTTGGAATTGAGGGACTTGGTTCCAAAACTCACTTTTGCCATCAAGGTACACTTTGAGAAAACCACGAAAAACGATTACACAGTGCGCGTTTTATGTTTCGATGCCAGTTATGGTCTAGATTGATAAAGTTGGTATATATGAAGAGGCTTATGTAAAAAAAAAAAAAAAGTAGTCCGCCATTGTGCTTTAAAGTTACAATTACCTATGGCAAAAGTAAGTTTTGATTCCAACTCATGATTTTTGCAAATTTTCATTACATTACGACGTTGAAAATTGGTTTTCATGACCTAAGAACAAAGTTTGGCCCTAAACAACAATGACTTACCGGTTCATTTTAACAATGTTTTTTTCCCACTCATTCGGATGTCGAAGTTTTTTTGTAGAATTTCTTCGCCCGTTTGCCATTATAATACCGTTAAGATCTTTGCAAATTTGTTAACCACATATTATTTGATGTTATCAATCATTGTGCCGCTCAAAAATACGTTTAAAAAAAAAGTTGGCATCAAAACTCACTTTTGCCATTGGCAAAAGTGAGTTTTGGAACTGAAGTCACTTTTCATTCGCGGATTCTCGCGGAATCGAGATATTAACGTGAAAACGGAGATCGTAGGGTTGTAGAGCATGAAAAACTGAATCAGAATCCGCAAAAAAAACGAAATCGATTTTTTTTGGCAAAAGTGAGTTTTGGAACCAAGCCCCTCAATTGACTTTTTATGCATTCAAAAAGTTGAGAAAAAAATTCAAAATTCAAAATTTACGATTTTCAAAATCTCAAAAATTAATTCATTATTACTCGTAGCACTATTAATTCCCTACCCCTTTACAATTTTTGTTTTTATATCGCTCAAAAAGTAATTTGGAAAAAATTGAGTCACAAAATTTAGGCATAATAATTTTTAGGGATTATTTTAAAATTTAAACGATTACACGAAAATAACACACTTGTTTTTTTCACGAATTCATAATGAATAATTATTTTGAAAATAAATTGAAAAAATCTTGATTCAGCGGAAAATTTTTCAAAAAAACACTCGTATTCTTGATTGAGGAAATTCAATAAAATTATGATAATGTGCCAAGCAAACACTTTCATCGACGAACATTTCCGAATATAAATTCAAATTCCAACCAATCAACATAACTCGCTGACACATCGAACCGAATTTTCATTCATTCCGAATTCAGCGGTTCTCGATTCGAACAATTAAATAATTCTCAGCCCGAAAAACACCCAACTCGAACGACAATGCAATTTACCCTTTTTTCACAGGTCGTGAAAATTGCTCAATTTAAAATTCAGTCCACCACCTAGAATGAAATTTTCCTCGGGTCATTCAACCGTATTATCCCCGAGACGGAATTTTTTTCCAAAAGGGTGTGAGAAAAAGGCAATTTCGTTGTCACGCTCGCTCTCCTCCCTGGCCTGACCCCGGCCAAATTAAAATCCGGAGAAAATGAAAGAAACGAAATTAATTAACTTGTAAATTCCGACGATACTGGCGTATTTCGCACCACGGCTCTCATTTTCCATTCCACAGCTTCTGCACAATTTGCTCGGCCAAATAGCCAGGTCAACGACCACGGTCAACTCGTAATTAAATTTTCGTAATCGAATTTACATTTACATTGGCGAAAAAAAAATCCATACTTCATGTTGGCAAAAGAGTCAGGCCAGAACCGCCCATTTCACGTCTGCAATGTACATTGTACACTTCGGGGCGTGAAATTTGCATCATCCACGAGCACGAGGTATCTCCGGCGAAAGACCGGCTTGGCCGATGGTTCGATATGGGGAATTTTTCATTGCCTAGACCTCAGCTGGCCCTAAATTGGTGATTTTTTAAATAGGCCTGTACATAAATAATGGACTGGAAACCGGTACGAAAAAATTCTCGACGTACCTGAGGAGTAGGTAATTTTTGCCTGAATTCCAATACGAGTCGATCCTCTGGAGAACTTTTTTCACTACACTTCGCGTTCTAGGCAAACCAAAAAAATTTCATTCAATTACGATTTAAAGATCGTGCATCCATGGCACCAGTTACCGCCGAAAAACTCGAATGGTGAAAAAACACACGAGCACGCAGCGTACAATAACATTAAAAACAACACAACAGAGTACTCCTTTTTTTTTGTACTTTTAATCTTTATGACGACGATGAACAACTACAAACAGAGAACGAAACACAACAATAACCAATACACAAGTCGGCCGAAGTAAAAACGACAAGAACGGTAGCGCAGCAACTTCCAAAGCGTATGCGTACGTCGACGTCTAAAAAGAGCATGTACTTTCTGGATCATACCGTAATGCTCTTTCTCGCTCGCTCCGGCTCTCCGAACGTCGCTCCCGGTGCATTTGGGTAAGGGGGCATGCCATAGACGCCCCCACCAAGTCATGAAATAATATTACTGCATCGGCGGTACACGGCCGTAGACCGTACGTACTCTCGGCGTCTTTTTCTCGCGTACGCCGGTGCTTTATTGCGCGCTCTGTACACTGTACACGTCTTCTTTGGTACGTCCGCCTGCATCCCCGGCCCAAGATGGAGCGCTGCTTCTGACAACGTTTGTTCTGCACTATGCACTCAGCAAGGTGCATTTTTCTCTCCTTAGCAGGTTCGGTTGTCTCTTGGAATTGTCCGATCATTACTAGGTTGGGTAAAAAAATCATTATTGGATGCAGTTGGCCCTTGGCACCTAGGTTTTGATAAAACATTGGTGTGGAAAAATTTAGACTCGGTTGGCAGAATGACGTTGGCAAGTTGGTATCGAATGACATTGGTATTGGCAATCGGCACATACCCCGCATCGCATCCTTCTTTTCAATATTTAATAAGACACGACAATGAATTTTAAACTAATTAGTAAGGTCAATAAGGCATGGTGCAAATAAGTACAGGAAATTGTGGGTAATCTACGATTTTAGCTTCTGAAAACTGATTAGAGCTTCGGATCACCAAGAAGATCAAATATTGAAAAAAAGTGATTCATAATGTACGCAAATGCAATGAAACAATTTTTTAGAGGTGGCCAGGGTGGGTCGGGGTCATTTTGAAAAAAAAACCTGCTTGACAGTGACGTACCGAAGGCATTTTCCAGGGGGGGGGGAGAAGAGGTGAAAATCCCAACTCAAATTCTCAAAATTCCCAACTACATATAGCCGATATCAGAATTCCGGGGGGGGGGGTAAGATTCAAATTTGCGAACCAATACAAATTTTTTCAAACTTTTCCGGCTGATTTCTTAAAATTTACATGTAGGTACTGATTTTTCCCCAAGTTGCGAGGTTTTTTGATTTTTTTTACTCGTTTTCATCATTTTGGCGAACTTTTGAAGTTTTTACAACCCATTACTATAAGACCCTTTTTGAGATAAGAAATCTGAATAAATTTTTCATTGGTTATAGGTGCTCCAAATTATTATTTTTTTAAACCTACAAGTAATATCATTGTAATTGAAAAAATATACGAAATAGTTTATTTACCTTGAGCGAAGAAAGGATGGAGTTTCGAAGAAAAATTATAATTTTACATCAATAAAATTTTGTAATTTCAATGTAAAGAACAGGGAAATGAATTTGGCCCAAGCTAAGCGAGGGGGAAAATTTTAGAAAACCTCAAATTGAATGTGCAATAAAATAATGTTTTGGAAAAATAAACTTTAATGAAAAATCGACTGTTTCTACTTTGAAATGATTAAAGCAGAAATATATCATGACCGAGCGTAGCGAAGCCGAAGCTTTTGAAAAATTGGATTTTCAAATATCAAAAATAAGTTTTAAGGAGAATAAGAACAATGAAATTAATTGGAATAATTTTGGAGAAAAGTGCGAAAAAATCTCTTTTAAATTACAAGTACAACTATAAAATTTTTTTGGTTGACGAGTGAAAATTTTTAAATTGCAAGGTAATTAATAATTTTTTTCCTAAAAAAGCATTTATTACAACGGTTTAATAATTCTTCGCTGGGAAAATGATCAATTTCAGGTTGGAAAAGGTTGGGAAAATGACTAATTTTCCCAACTAAAAAGTGAAAATTTTGTTGATTTCCGACTGTTCAAATAGGTAACCATTTTATTTATTCATTTTTCATTAAAAAAATAAATACTAATCGTCCCAACTGACATTTTTACTCATCATTTGGGAGAACGACCAATTTTGAGTTGTGAAAATTACCAATTTTGAATTGCGAAAATTACCAATTTTAAGTTGGGAAATTTACCATTTTCGAGTTGGGAAAATTACCAATTTTGAGTTGGAACAAGTGAAAATTTTGTTGATTTCCAACTTTTGAAATAATTATTTTATTTTTCATTTTTCATCAAAAAAATTAATCCCAACTGTCCAATTTTCCCAACTGATGTGTTGAAATGTTCAATTTTCCCAACTCACAAGTAAAAAATTTCCTCAGGGAGGGAAGCTCCCCCTCCCCCTATCGGTACGTCACTGCTGCTTGACCACTTATTTTTAAACAATTTTCAATTTTTTTCTCAAGGTAATGGAAGATTACGGAGAAAATGACAATTTTCATGATGAACTAATAAGTGTGTAACAAAAATGATATCGAAATTGAAGGACTTGAAAAAAAGTGTTCGAAAAATTCCGAAAAAATTTAAAGATTTTTTAGTAGAAGCTCATTTAGAAAGTGATGCAATAGAGACAAAATATGATTTTAAATTCTGCAGTATATTTATTTCCGACCCTAATTTTTTTCAATTTCTTTAATTTTATTTTTCTCAAAATAGAATCCAATATTTAAAATTTTTCCACATTACAATTTTTTCAAAATTTTTCCAACTTCGAGTTAAATTTTTTTAATTTCATATTTTTATGAACGTTTTTTAAAACTTTTTTCTCCAATTATTCATTATGTTGGAAGAAATTTTGAAAAACATGACGTTGAAATTTTTTTTTAAAATTCAAAGTTATGAACAAATTAGAGAAATTTTATTTTCAATTAAAAAAGTGCTGATTTTGAAAAAAAAACATAGAAAAAGTTTAAAATCGAAAAAATTCGAAAAAATTTGAAGAAACCCTCCAGATACATTCAAAAAAAAGTTTTCCGTTGTAAATTGACCCCCCCCCCCCCCGTTCAAAATGCTAGGTCATTCTCATCTCAAAGTCGTTAAAAGCCAAGAAAATTGTTCAAAATGTTGAAAAAAAATCATTAAAAAATGAAAGATACTGTGATAGGATTGTGAAAAATGTTTAAAGAATCCTTTAAAAATAGAAATACACGAAAAAATTGTCGAATTTTCAGCTGTAAGGCAAAAAAAATGACAATTTGACAAAAATATTGTTGAAACTGTGAAAAATGAGGTCAAAGTAGCTAAAAACTTTCATTGAAATTTAGTTAAAACTGATGTCAAAGTTGTTCAAAACGGTCCCATTAAAAATGTAAAGTATACGACGGAGTTGCAAGAAACACAAATAAATGTTCAAAAATGGAAAAACGCGAAAAAATTGTCGAATTTTGAAAGGAACCCGAGTATAATGACGTATTTCGCCAAAATTTCGTTTGGATTGTGAAAAATAAGGGTAAAATCATCAGAATTTCCAATATTCAAAATAATTTTATTAAAAATGTAAGATGTGACAAAATTGCAAAAAAAAAGTCTCAAAGTAATTTGATTAAATATTATTCAAATTTGGAAACATGTATTCATCTTTAAATAGGCACACTTTCAGAAAAAAATGTGAGAAATGAACGAAAAACTTACGTAATGTTTTCCATCAAAGGGAAAAGCTTTAAAGTCATAAAAATATGTTTTTTCAAAAACAAATTAAGAATCATTTTTCATAATATTGCCAAGAACATAGTTTAATATGTACCTAAACAGAAATCTCACTTTTTCTTTTGTAAGTCAAAAAAAGGCATCAAAAGTTGAATTTTCCAAATTTCAAAATTACTAAGCAAATTGACAAAAATTTGAAAGTCCAAACAGAATTAAACATTTTTTTTTCAGTAACTATTCAACATTTTGTTCAAACTTTAAAGAAAATAAAAAGTTGGAAATTTTATAAAGTGATCGAATTTTTGGCGTTCCAATTTTATAGGCTTTTCCTGTATACTTACACCTCCTCCTCGCCCCCGCGTCAAAATTGTTCAAGTTGCAAGAAAAATTGTACAGAAAATTGATTGTTTTGTATCATCGTTTCACCTTAAAACTGTACATGTAAAAGTTGTTTGAAAATTAAAAGAAAAGAAAAGAAAATTGGTCAATTTCTAAAGAAAATGAGCAATAAAGTGTGAAAAAATATAAACCACAGTTCCAATTCTTGATGAAATTGCAATTACGTTGAAATAACGTCAATTCAAAATTAATGAAAAAATTCAAAAAAAATGCTCAAGTAAGTTACAGATTCAAAATTGAAAAATTTTAATTTCTTCATAAAATTTGTAAAAAAACAGTACAAATATCACAAATATTTCGAAAAAATTTCAAAAATTGTTTAAACATCTTTGAGAATAGTGACACTGTGTAAAATATCTTGAAACAAAAAAAATAAGGTACCTATTTGTAAAATTAATAAAATAATGGATAATTTTAAAAATATTTTCAAAATTTTCGATAATTTTTGTAACATGACAACAGATGCTGACCCCCCCCCCCTCCCCCTCAAAATGAAAATGTCTTCCAAATTTTTTTAATAGTTAGTTAATTGCTTTTTAAGGGTGATTTTTCGAAAAAAATTCGCTCTCGTCATCTTTATCTGCAAAAAATGACATTACACATTAGAGAGAAAATTTTACCTCATGTTACTCTCCCCTCCCCCAAGAAAAAAAAACTACATTGCGTTCACATCTCCGTTCGGTTTCTCAAAATTTTTATAACATTTCGAATAATTTTCGAAATAGTTTAAATGACTGGTGATATTTTAAACAATTTTCGCAGTCGTTTATTAATTTTTACCATTTTTCAGACAATTTCAAAAATGATTTTCATTATTTTATCAACGTTGACCATTTTTTTGGATAATATTTTACAAAATTTCTAACATTGTTAATGGTTTTTTAAAGCAATTTTTCTTAGTATTTCATTCAACCATTTCTTGATTTCGGTTCCAATATTCTTAGAAGTCTTTAGAATTTTTTTACAATGTCATTATTTTTATAACAATCTGTTTGAAATTTTCAACAAATGTGTTATATTTAAAGAAATTTTTAAAAAACTTTTCAATTTTTTGTAAAAATTCTCACGGATTTTCCTACTTTATCAAGTTACCGTTCAAAAGAACATAAAATTTTATCACGAATTCGAGAAGAACGACGAAAATGTTCTTCGACCTTTACCTACCGATTGGTTTTTAGGTTTTAGCTCGAATTTATTACTCAAGCTAGAAGATAACGTATTTCACAGAACATTACATTCGTCATCGAGCGAAGATAAAGCACCCATGCAATTTTATCAACTTCCCTTCCCATTCCCTGCTTCTCATTTACGACCGAACCCGAAAACGGTATAATTTTCTAAATATTTAAATTTCCCTATCTTCGCAAGTGCATTAGTCGGTGTCACTTTGAGCGAGAAAAATGAAAATTAACGTACTTGTCAAAGCCCTACCCTTCACCCTCCTACACATCTCTCGACTCTACGCCACGCCGGTTAAATTCTTCATAACTCGGTGCAACGTAATTATCACGTACGAACGCGTCATCGAGTATAATACTTAATTTCGCGGAATTCGTACTCGTACTTACATTAACAATCGCGCTGTACATTACGAACAGTATCTCTCTATTCAAAAACCGTCTAGAAACGAAAAGAATTTTTTAATTTGTACCGAAAATAACTCTACGTGATCCGCTACGAGTAGGGGTAATTAAAATGAAAAAATAGGTAAATAATTACACGAGCTTGGCTCGTAGATGCGACAGCTACGACATTAGTATTAGTTGACGAAGTTCTTCGGTCGAATAGAACAATTTAATCGTGTAATCGACTAACACGTATCGATTTCCACGCATCGTGATTATATGTTGGGTAAGGCGAGGAAGGGCGGAAGATGACGAGAAAATAACTTTATCCTTATGACGGAATGCCGCAAAACCGCACCTTGGTCGGATTCGGTTATTGGGAACAGAATGTAGGAAACTGCTACTTGAGTTGAGGTAACGAATCATCGAACGAGAGTATTTTTCAATCGGATTCAAATATTTTTAGTCGAGGAAGTGGGAGGTGTCAGGGTGGGTCTTGGATCGAATTTTTGAATTTTGGAGGTCTGGCCCCTCTGAGGTAGTTTATTATCCTCAAAAAATGAGATTCCCAAAATGTTAGGCCTCTACATTAATTAGGAGCCATGAGCTGGACCCTCCTTTTCCTAATGGGATTTAACAGGATGACATTCGGAAAATGAAAAAAAGTATTTGGGGATGATGCAAAATTTCTAAATATTCCTTAAACATGATTCGAAAACATGTCTTGATTTTGATTTTTAGAGATGAAATTTGGACTCGAGGAATTATTCAAGGGGTTCAGGAGGACCTCAAATTGGGTAAAATTAGCAAAGTGTACTATTTGAGGATCCTTTGAACTTCCTCTTGTACTGAAAGGTGGTGGGAAGTTTCCTTGAATGAGGATTTAGACTAGATTCAGAATTTTTTGCCGAAATTTTTTGAATTTTCTGAAAAATGGGATCAAATTTGTTCATAGCAACAATGCCAAAATCAAAAAATGAAAAAAAATGAGATCTGTGCAGTAAAGAATCGAAAAATGAAGTAATTATTGAAAGAAATGTTCCTGTTGAGTTTAGTTTTTGAGGCCGGAATGATCACTGGAATAGATTTTCATTCCAAAAAATTATCTCACGATTTTTCCAGGTATTTTTGGGCTGCAATTAATTTGGGATGAATTTTCATCGCAGAATTAATCGCACGTATTTTTCTAGGTTTTGAGGCCGGATTTTCATCCCAAACACAAAATCTCACGATTTTTCTTGGAATTGTTGGGCTTCGATTAATTTGGGATGAATTTTCATCGCAGAATTAATCGCACGTATTTTTCAAGTTTTTGAGACCGGAATGATCATAGGAATGGATTTTCACTTCAAAAAAATCATTTCACGTTTTTTCCGAATAATTCTGCGATTAATTTCATCGCAGAATATAATCGCACGTATTTTTTTAGTTTTTGAGGCCGAAATGGTCATTGAATTGAATTTTCATTCCAAAAAAATAATCTCACGATTTTTCCAGGCATTTTTCGTGTGCGATTAATTTCATCGCAGATTTAATCGCATGTACTTTTCTAGTTTTTGAGGCTGGAATGATCATTGGAATGGATTTTTATGCCAAGAAAATCATCTCACGATTTTTCCAGGCATTTTTGAGCTGCGATTAATTCTGCGAATAATTTCATCGCAGAATTAATCGCATATATTTTTCTAGTTTTTGAGACAGAAATGATTATTGAATCGGATTTTCATTCCAAAAAAAAAAATTTCACGATTTTTTTAAAGCACTCAGGCTCATTTCGGGAGATTATTTTCCAAATGCCCCCTCCACCGAAACTGACACTGTCCCTAGAATAATTCGCTGGGTCACAAGCTCATCCTTGAAAATCAAAATTGAGACATATTTTCATATTTTCAAGAAATATTTGAAAATTTTGCATTTTTTTCCTTAATGTTTTTTTCATTTTTAGGCATGTTATCTTTTGTTAAATTTCATGAGAAAAGAGGATCTATCGTATGGCCCTTAATGACGTAACAGGCTAAAATTTTGGGAACATCATTTTTAGTCGATAAGGATAATAAACCACTCCAGGTTACGAAACTTTCAAAATTCGAGAAAAAAATTTCCTGCATGGTAAGAAACATCCTGAGAAAGAAGGGAGAGGAAGAGGGCAATTTCAATTAGTACTTTTGTTATTTCTCAATTTTAGTATCGATATTTTCATGAAAATACCTATTTTAATTAGCATAGATTTTTCTTATTTTTCCCCCAGAAAAAAACGGAGTATCTTTTAGAATTATTCAATTTGAAAATTTCGAAATGACAAAAAGAACTTATTTTAATTCAAAATTTAATTAGAAAAGTCTAAAGCTTGAAAATGGTATTAAAAAAAACAAAAAAAAGTGAATAAGATCCCTATTTCTCTAATTTCGAATTTCAAAAATCAACGATTAGCATCTATTTTCACTAATTCTGTTTGCCTTTCCCAGAAAATCTTTTCGATTTGATTTACAATTTCTGCACACATCTTGTTTTTCAAAAAGCTAAAATTTTCAAAAAATTAATTTTTTAATGATTTCAATTGAAATTTTAGATTATTGGCGATTCAACAGTTATCCTTTTCAAATGCGAAAAGGTATAGGTGGATAGAATGTTGAGTAATAAATTTATATATTGACCAAATTTCAGATTTTCAAGTTGATTTTCTCCATTTTATTTTATTCACTTTTTCTTGACATTCGCAATGAAAATTGTCTTGACGAGTATTTCGATTTCAACAGGGATATTCATTCACCTCCTCCCTCTTTGAAAATCTTTCGTTCCAATGTAAACTGATCAACTGTTTGCTGAATTGTTGAGTTTTAAAAATTTCTTGTCATTTTCTTCGATTTTCTCAATTTTTGTTCCACACTTTCAAATCTTCATCGTCTCTTTTGCCAAAACTTAGGATGTCCAATATAAATGTTGAAAGAGGCGAGGAAAAGGTAATGACCTGCTGGCTAAAATTGACCAATTTTTCTTCAATTTTTGTCGTGTTTGTTCAATTTTCTGAACTTTTGGTGAATTTCTAATACAACTCATTAATTAATTTCCTGTTTTATTGAATTTATTAGTAATACTTCTCCCTGAATTCACTCCATTCGAAAGCCATTATGTGACCTTCCATGACAAAACCGACCTTCGGGCTGAAAATTGAGTTTTTCACTTTTTTTATAATTTTGGTCTCCAAACCTTCAAAATTCATTTAAAACTTTCTCGAACACCCTAGGTGTTTTCAGCCCGAAGGTCGGTTTGGTCATGGAAGGTCACATATGTTTTTATATTTCAAGCAAAATGTTTGTGTTTTTGGAGACAGGGCAAAATTATAAACTGTTAGTTAAAATTACACATTTAAAAAAATACATTTTCTTGAATTTTTCTCAACTTTTCACGATTCGTAATCAGCTACCTACTTTATCAATATAATTTCAAATTTCGATATCTCTATCTTTCCTCTCTCCACAAAGCTAGAAAATTTACTGCGAAAAATTTTCTCATTTTTCTTATCGAAATTGTATTTTAAGGGTTTTCAGTGGGTCAGTGAAAATTTTTAAAAATTGTGGGAAAATGTTATTTCTTTCGTTTATTTGACGAAAGTACTAAGTATGTATAGTTTACAAAAAGCCTTCAAAAGTCGATCAAATTTTTCCGTACCATTTTCTTTATTGGAAAACTGTTTTTTCAACAATTTGAGTCAACTGATTGTAAAAAAAAAACTCAATTAAAACATTTTTTGTGTTAATTGAAGAATGCATTTTGAACCAATCGACCGACGAGACGATTGTTTAATATTTTTTAATAGCGAATATTAGAGCAAACTTCTTTTCGACTCGATAAGAAGGCCTTGATTTTGAATCAGTCCATTATTCTCGTCCGAAACACCAGCAAATGAGCAATGGTGCTAAAAACACGTTTTCTTTTTCCTTCGCAAACACGAGGATACAGCCGATTGCGAAACGTCGATTCTCAAATGTATTTCCAAGAATGAAACTGAGAGAATTACGTAAAAGAATGGTCTCTGCGCGAACTAAACGTACGAGGATTTTGTGTTAAAGTTGAAAGGTCAATTGAGTTAGAAAGAAGTTGCTTTTTTTTGTACCCCTCCTTTCTTCAGATTTTATTAGTATTTCGACCTCCGAAATGCACAGAAGAGGGAGACGTAATGTAATCGTGCCTTGGGAAAGGGATTGGTACACTGTACGTACTCATTGGTACAAATGTAAAGGAGAATATTGTATTGTAATGTTTAGTATGGATTTAGATACTGGTACTATCTTCTTCGGTCTTATATGGGCACCGTATGCGTAATAACAACGTTAATCTGCCGGTTATGTGTACCGCCTTGCTGGCACCGTGTCTTTAAAAAGCCATACATGTAAAGAATAAGTGGATACGAGAGACGTGTACGGAACACGACAACGAAAATGAAAACGGTCACCGTAGACCGTACAGTCGATTCGAAAATGTCCATATTATTACCCAGAATGTGTGAGTCATGGTTTTCGATTACTCCAATCGTACTTTTCGCTTTCACCAGAGAAAGGGTGAATAAAGGAAGAATTTTCCATGAATTATACATGCAAATATTACGTGGGTGTTTATTTTTAGCGAGTTAAAACGAAAGGGGTGAAAATGCTTCGAATGATTTCGGCTTATGAATTTATTTTAGAGACCTTAAAACTTGAAACAGATACATTGAAATTAGAGGTGTTAATATATTGATATATTGTTCGATATATCGATATCAAAATGAATATCGAACGAGGTTTACGTATAGATATTTTTTAATATGTACTTGAAAAACCGCCTGAAAGGGTTAAAAATTATTTATGAATCGAAATTTAAGAATTGTACCTAAAGATGAGAATGATTATTTTGGTATTTTTTTTACTTCTTTTAGATATTTTCGTTTTTTGAAAAATTCTAATTTTTTTGTTTTCTCTTATTTCTTTTAATGAAATCAAAATTAGAGAGTAGCACAATACTTCTTTCTCAACTATCTCTTAATAATACAAGTTTACCAAAAAAAAAGTACAGACTCCCAATCAAATTTCAAGAAAGTGAATCATTTTGCCCAAGCGAAGGCTGAAAATGAAAAAAATTAAAAAATTGTCCTATTTTTTCACCCTAGAAATGAAAATCAATAATTTAAAATGGCATTATTAATAAAATTTCATTTTTATGATTCCAACAAAAAGTCATCAAAATTGTGACGTGTTTTGCGATAACATATACCATACATATGTCGGAAAAATCGATTTCAATTTTTTTTGGCTCATTGGATAGTCATCTTTTACCCTTCTATAATGAAGAAAAAATCTCCGAGAAAGGTTGAAATCTCTTCCCACAATTGAATTTTGGAGTTTGTGCTTTAGCATCGCAGAAAAACCCAAAATTTTGGAGAAAATGAGCTGTAAAGCTTACGTACCACTTTTCATTTTTCATGCATATTATGTCGATATTCAAGTATAGTATGGTCATTTTAGAATTTTGACCCAAAAAAAATTCCCAGAAACGGGAAAGTTCATATTATAAGCCCTGTAGAGGGTGTATTTCAACATACCCGACTTTCCTAAAATCGGAGAATATTTGACCCCTATTGGGGGGGGGAGGGGGTTCAAATTTTAGTTTTCGGCTAAATTTCAAATTACGTATTTACGAAAAAATAGTGGAACAAAAAATTGTAGAGAATAAAAAACGCAAACAATTTTTGTTATTTACCCAATTTTTTCCTAGGACTTTCAGGGGGAGGGAGCTAGGGGCTTCATAAAAAATCAATTTGAAATTTCCCATTATCAGAAAAAATCACCCAAAAAATCAGGGTTAATCGACTTTAGGGAGCGGCCTTTTGCATAGTACATCCTTATTACTATGTAGAAATAAGAAAAATGAAAAACCGTACCCCTATCTCAAAGTAGGGGTGGACCCCCGGTAGAAAAAAAGTTGCATTTTCCCCCTGGAAATCCCAATAGAGTTGAAAAATTCGAAAAATTGTTCAAAACAAACGTTGTAGGGCGTTAAAAGACGAACATTTTCCTTTTTTTACACTTTTTCTGATGATGATGATGTTTTTATTTAATCGGATCATTTCATCAACTCAATAAATTACACGTGTGTAGGCCTGTTTAAAAATCTAGCGAACCAATAGACCTAAACAAGTGGGTTTTTCTGGGTTTTCGTGGTCCCGCTAAAGTCGATTTTTATAATCATTCCTAACCCCTGGGCACCCCAAATTGGAACCCCCCAAAAGAGACTGGAGTTAAAAATTTTGTAAAAAATTTTCGAACGCCTGCGTCGATCTTTTTTCTTTTTGCATTAACTTGGCCCCCAAGAAAATTACGTAGAAAAATGTAAAAAAAGAAAAATGTTCCTTTAACGCTCTACAACGTTTGTTTGAAATCAATTTTTCGAAATTTTTCACTGAGCTGAGATATTCCGGGGGAAATGCAACTTTTTTCACCGGGGGTCCACCCCCCTTACTTTGAGAGAGGGTCGGTTGTCATTTTTCTTTATTCTACATAGTAATAGGATGTACTATGCAAAAGAGCCGCTCCTAAAAGTCGATTAAAACCCGATTTTTGGTGATTTTTTCTGATAATGGGAAATTTTTTAAAATTGATTTTTTTATGAAGCCCCTAGCTCCCTCTCAAGACGTCCTAGGAAAAAATTGTAAATAACAAAATTGTTTGCTTTTTTATTCTCTACAATTCTTGTTCCAACTATTTTTTCGTAAATACGTAATTTTGAAAGTTTTAGCCGAAAAACAAAAATTTGAACCCCCTCACCCCCAAAAGGGGTAAAAATATTCTCCGATTTTAGGGAAAGTCGAGTATGTTGAAATACACCCTCTACAGGGCTTATATACGAACTTTCCCGTTTCCGGGAATTTTTTTGGGCTTTTGTTTTTTTTTAAGCTAAATCGTCCGTACTAGTAATGGCATTTTTTTTTCTTTTTTGGGCCACTCTACAACACTACAACCACATTTTCCTTTTCCAATTTTTTTTATTCGAAAGGTAAAAAAAACACTATCCAATGAGCCAAAAAAGTCAAAATCAATTTTAAAAATAGGAGTTTTCGAACAAGAAACCGATGTCTTTGAGACTTCAATGCAATGTCATCTGATAGATTAGGGTTCATAGTATACGAAATCGCAAAAAATCGATTTTTCGACCCAATTCGATGTTTTCAGGCATCATAGTGAAATTTGGTGGGAAAAAAGTAACTTTAGTAACCCAATTTGGGAAAAAAAGTAACCAATGTATTTACCAAAAAGTAACCAAAAACTCAATTTTTAATGGTAAAATTTGTAAAAAAAACAAAAAAAAAAAAAACATGAATGTACTTAATGCAATTATTTAACTTATAAGCGCTCCCAGAAATATGTAAGGGAGGGGCTGAGGAATTGGAGAAAAATGGGGGGGGGGGTAAAAATTTCGTAACAAACTTCAAAATCTAATTTTAAAAGTAGTGTGCTCGTAAAGTCAGGTTAATTTCAAGTGGACAGATGAAAAAATGTAATACAGATAAAAGCGAAGAAAAACTGAAAAATTGCAAGAATTCTTTAAATCTGATTCACTAGTGAGATGAATATAAATGAAAATCAGTGATTCGCATTGATCGTTCAGTCAAAATTACTGATTTTTTTCTGGTTTATTGAAAATCGACTAAGAAATCAACGACTTTTGACTGCATATCAATGAAAATTATTTTATTGGTTCAAAAAGGCAGAGTTTTTATAAAACTTGATTGATGTAGATTTAGAAAGTTACATTAGTAATGTAAGAAATAAGAAAAATTATTTTTGAAGAGTAATAAAAAGCACTTCTCCGAAACACTTTTGAGGGTAAAATTTCATTTTTTTATTGAGCTTGGATTGAATCTGCTCGACTCCGGAACTTAATCAGACGGATTATGCAAGGGCGGGGAAGAATTGGAAAAAAATGAGGGTGTGTCAAAATTCAGTAAGAAAAAGTGAGTATCTAGTCTACCTACCCTGTAAATGTTAAATGAAAATCAGTGATTTTTCAATTGAAATATTAATCAAAATTACTGATTTTTATTTGACAAATTGGAAATTGATTGGAGTTTTGCCTGAAAATATGGGTGAAAATCTCTAGTTTTTGATGAAAATTATTTCATATACTAAAAACCAAGAGAATGAAATACACCAATTTTGACTGATTCCAAATTTAGGAATGATAGTGTATTCAAGAAACAAGAGGTATCAATGTATATTGCCCGAGCGGAGCGAGGGGGGCGAAATTTTTTGAAACAAAAAAAGTCTTAAATACTCGAACTAAACCGAAACATAATCAGACACTTTACGCTTAAAAAATCAATTTTTAGAGAAAAAATTGGGAAAAAAAGGGTAAAAATTTTTGAGAAATTTTTGGAAAAAAGTAAATTTTAAGAGGTAAAAAGTAACCAAAGTAACTTTTGAAGTGGAAAAAGTAACCAAAAGTAACTTGTCTCGAAAAAAGTAACCAAGTTACTAAAAAGTAACCACGCTATGATGCCTGTGTTTTGCCTCTCCTGCAAAAAATGCTTTTCCGACATATGGTATGTTATCGCAAAACACGTCACAATTATAAATTGACACAAAACTTTCAAACTTTAAATTCCAATACAAACTCAACTGAAATGATAAAAAAACTTAATCTCCAACATCAAATCTAAACCCCCCCTTTCCGATACTGGGCGTAAAAATCCTCGTAATTATACACGCCCAGTATAATAAAATTACAAAAAAACGAAAAAACAGATTTTTAAATTTCTTTTTTTTATGTAACTTCTTATTATTTTGTCATACGAAATGACAAAATGGCTAAAAAGTCAAAAATTTAATTAATTTTCGATAATATTTCATTATTTATCAATTTTTTTAGATGCCCAATTCTTGTCCGTTTTTTGACTTCCCTTCCAAAAACATAAGACTCACGAAACCAGATCAATAAAAATTCAACAGATCAGCTTGCTAAAAATACTTTCCATTTAGACAATGAAAATCTTCACTCTGTCAATATACAGGGTGTCCACAATTTTTCAGAAATAATTTTTCTCGATTTTCCCAAGAATCCTAGCCTGTTTACACATGGTATGTATTTGTGTGACAAGGGGTGGGGGGGGGAGAGGGTGAAGTTCTGTTAAATGATGATAGTCGAAAGCATCCGTACGTTTTCAGAAAAAAAAATTTTAACGAATTTTCAAGGTGTCTCAAAGAATCATTACACTAAAAAGTACTTATGACTTTTGTATAGGTAACTGAATTTCTGTTTCATTGAGCATGACTTTTTTTATAATGAATAAATGTTTTGAATATGGGTGAGATTGTTAATGCCAATTTTTTTGGATTTTTTCAATAGTTTGGAGAAATAAAGAATCGAAAATAATGTGTTTTTTGAAAAGAATTTTCTAAAATGCAGCTTCATATCAAGTATAAAAAGTTAAAAATCCTTTTCAGACCAGGGATAGAAAATTTTTCCAAAATTAATTTTCATTTGTTTTCCAAATTTTTTGATAAAATTCATTATAGATTTTTTGACTTTTCTAGTACGTAAAGGTTCTCAAGTAGTGAACAAAATATGGTAAGTACAGAGGAGTAGTGGGATGATCTTTAGGAAAATTTAAATTTTCAATGAATGCGTTCAATTTTTTAAAAATCTTTGGTTTTAAAACATTTACCAAAATTTTTGAACGAATTTTTCATGAAGTTTTTGTTGACAAGGCGAATTTTTCCCGAAAAATCTTGTAAAAGTGGCTCTTTTTATTCGTTCTGAGAATGCTACTGTATTAGACCTATGCTAATTTTTAAGTGAAGCAATGACCAATACTTGAAAAAGTATGATATTTTGAGATAAAATAGGTACTCAAACTTTTTTCCAATTCTTCATTCCAATTTTAAATAAACATGCTGAATAATTTTCTGTTTAATTTTTCTTTAAAGGCAACATTTTCTTGAAAAAGTACCTATCGTTAAAAAAATTATAAGTCATTTTCAGTCTTTAGTTGATAAACGGTAGAAAAATAAAAAAATGACTAATTTTTGAAGTATAACTTTTATACAACTTGAATGACCCAAAATCGAAAAATATCTCTTTTATAATTTTGTATTTTTTTTAAATGTAGGTATGATAAAATGAGCAGAAAAAAAATTTTCAGGTGTCTTATCTTTCTGAATTTTGTAAAAATCCCAGCAAAAATTTCTAAAATCCCTAACTTTTTCAGATTCTCAAAATTCCCTGACTTTTTCCAGGTTCTCAAGAAAGTAGACACTCTGGTATAATACTGAGAAATGCTCAACAAACGTACACATACGCGATATACTAAAGATACTACATTACATTGATTCGTATGGCAGATATCATCAATTGCTTTATCGGCCCATCTTCTGCTTCCCATTGAGCTTAATTCACCCAATCAAGTGTCACTGATAATCGATACGTCAAAGTACTCTAGCCATTTCAAGCATTCTTTTAGCCGAAGAACAAATTAAGCGGTCAAAGATCACGATGCGAGCTACAGTACGCGGTGGCATGGCAGCGAGTGGACATTGACAAAGATCGATTGTATCGCATTGCATCGTACTGACAAATCCCTTAAGCTACTACCGTTCTCACACCGGGAATCTACGTAATAATACTCGCTCGCGATAAAAATCCATTTACAAATAGCTCGAGGGAGATTTTTATAAGAATGCTCGATGATTGATGGTAATACACGTGTATGGACGACGTATTTATCCAAAGTACCTATACGTTTGTTTTACATACAAAAAGTTACTTCTACTTACAAGATCTACATGTGTTAAACATTCGAGATAATTATGGCCAATTTTTGGAGACCGAGAGACAATTTTTTTCTCTCGGATGCATTTGCAACAACTCGAGCGGATGGATCATTATCGAAGGGTACCGGCGGATGAGATGGGCGAATCTGCCTCCGAGCTGAAATTTGAAACTAATCGATGGAATTTGGTTCATATGGTCTGAAAACTTCGTGGTAAAAATTTTGGTCCCCTGCTTCTTTCCTGTCCCTAGTTATGGAGCAAAACGTTACTTTTTTCAGCCTTTTCATTAAGAATTTTCATTTCCGCGAGTTCACAAACAAAATTTTTCAAATTTGCGGAGGTAGTACACTATACTGAGGGGTAGCAGTGAGTGGTTTGAGAAAAATTGTCGGTAATTTTTTCTAGCCGAAACTCGAGTTTGAAAATTTCAAATGGATTTTTCTACGTGATATCTCAGAAAGGCAATTCTGAAAAAAATACATTTTATGTAACTAGTTCCTATGTACAACGTGATATTTTTTCAGAATTTTTCAGGCGGTAGAACACCTTGAAAAATGTGAAAAACTATTTTTCAGAATCGTGTTTCACTCATGAAATTGTAATTTTTGACCAAAAAATTTTTTCTTGTAATTATATCCTAAAATACGTATTTATACGAAAAAATTTGCAACAGACTCCTGTTCAGCAATTCAAACTACCTCCATAAACTCCATTACACGATCAAAGCACTCAAATTTCGAAAATTCACTTTTTAGCCAACGAATTATTTTTGAAATGTCAAGTAGCCACCCGGGAAAATTTCTTCTCAAAAATCATCCCAGTCTTCAGAGCTCGGAAAAACGTGAAATGATCGGTGAGATTGATTAACATCCCAAAAATCGTCCCAGTCTCAAAAGCTCGAATAAATCGTGAGATCATTTGTGAAAATGATTATCATCCTAAAAATTTATTCCGGCATCAAAAGCTCGGATAATCCATCCCATCCTCAAAAGCTTGGAAAAATCATGCCAGCCTCAAATCCTCGAAAAAATCGTGGGATGATTTGTGAGATTGATTTTCATCCCAAAAATCATGCCAATCTCGAAAGCTCGAAAAAATCGTAGGATGATTTGATCGTGTAAATGGAGTTTATGGAGGTATGTAGTTTGAGTTGCTGAACACGAATCTGTTGCAAATTTTTTCGCATGGAAATTTTGTATCCAAAAAAGTGAGATATTTTATCTTTAGTTTTATGCTGAAATTATGTACGAACTCACTTGAGATTACAAAAATTACGAAAATTAAATGAAATAAAGTGAAAATTCAGGGTGTCCTTTATATCTCAGAAATGATTTTCCCTGACTTTTCCAGGTTTTCCGGACCAATTTTTCGAAATTTTCCAGACCTTTTAAATAAGTTATTCCTGGAGGATGCAGAAGGGGTGGTTTTTTCGTGTGATGAAATTGTGCAGAGGAATGATTTAAAATTTTAAATTGCATAATGTCCAACATTTTTTTTCTTTTCTAAAATCATTACTTGTTATGAGATTTTTAGATGTTCCCTTTTTCGGCCACAAAAACGACTTAAATTCAATCTGAAAATTTTTGACGCCACTTCCCTGTCAACTCGGCACAAATACTTGAGACCTTGAATTTACAGAAAAAAATTCAAAGAAAAAGAAAAAACTTTGGTGTTAACCAAATCGTGAGACTAAAAGTTTGGATATTTCCAGTCTGAAAATTCAAAAATTACTTCACAATTAAATAAGTACTCCTCCAAAAAAACACGTACCTCAAATTTATAAATTTTATGAAAATCCCTAATACAATCTTTTCGGTGCAAATAATAGATCGATGAGGAGTAAAATACAAATTATTTTGATGAGATATACATCAATTGCGATGAGCCCAAGCGAAGCGAGGGCGAAAATGCAAAAAAAGACTCTCAAAACTTGAAAATTCATTACTTCACACCCCCAGTAAAGTTTCCCAAAATGTGATTTAAAAAAATACAAATTTTCTTCCATTCCATTCCCTTCTTTTTCAAAATCGTGATCAGGGGCATGGTACTCCTTTCTCATTACATTTTATCAAAAAGTATTTTTTCAAAAAAAAATTCTGTACAAAGAAATTTTTTTGAAAACTCAATGATTCAATAGACAAATACGTGTGTTTAAATATCAATTTTCTTGTACACTATGGTCAAAAAAAAATGATGCATACAAAAATCTGTTAAAATAATTTAGTCCAAACGAAGCGAGAGAATTTTTTTTGAAAAATTTATAATAAAATGAGTCCAGAAACTTCAGATAATTTATTCTTCTTCTGAATTTTTACTAAATTCCAGCAGAAATGCCGGAAATTTCAAAATTCCCTGACTTTTCCCTGACTTTTCCCGACGGTCAAAATTCCCTGAATTTCCCAGGTTTTCCAGAAAATGGACACCCTAAAATTAGGCAAGTGATGTATAAAAACGTATTTTGGGATATAATTACAAGAAAATTTTTTTCGGCCAAAAATGACAATTTTATGATTGGAAAATGTTTCGGAAAAATAGTTTTTCGCATTTTTCAAGGTGTTCTACCGCCAGAAAAATTCTGAAAAAATTTCACGTTGTACATAGATTAGTTACATGAATTTTTTTTTTTTCAGAATTGCCTCTCTAAAATATCACGTAGAAAAATCCATTGAAAATTTCCGAACACGAGTTTCGGCTACAGAGTGTCTAATAAACATGACCAGCTCCAAAACAGGACCAAACAGGACCTTCAACAGTACCTTTTGAAAATAGGTACTGATAAATTTTGTAACCCCCCCCCCCCCCAAAAAAAAATATCAATAATTGTTAGAAATGAGCGTAAATTTATTTTTAAAATTCAAGAATAAGGAAGGTAGAATACAAACAAAGTTACAAAACCAGGGTGTCTACTGATTTTTGAAAATCAAAATTCGCGACTTTTCGCGACATTTTCTAAACTTTTCAAACCATGCTTCAAATTCGCCCAAAGACCCCCCCCCCCCTCCTCCTTTCGTATACTTGTTTTAAAGGAAATTTCAAGCACTTTTTAGTGCCTCCCCCGCAAATACTATTTTTTTCATAGGAAATTGAAAATTAAATTGATTTTATACCTAATTACATACGTTTTAAGGAAAATGATTATTCAACACCAATGAAGAGAAGATAAAATTTTCGAAAAAAATCGAAATTTCAAAGACAAATTTTTACGTTATATAATGAATTGTGTGGAATAGAAAGGGAAAGAGTCCAGCCTATCATTTTGAGAATTACTTGTGTAAACATATCAAATAGCTCGAGCGAAGCGAGGGCGAAAATTTTTGAAGAAAAAGGCATCTAGAAATTGAAATTTCTGCTTTTTTCATGCTATTTTTTTGACTTCCAAAATACAAGTTAGGTACATATTTTGTAGAGCTCCTCTCCGTCCAAAACATCTACGTACCTACAGAAATTTTTAAAATTCATTTCGAAATTCTCTCCTTTACTTGAGAATTTTAAATTGTTCAGGTTGAAAGGGAAAGAGGTTCATACTATCATTTTGAAAATTAACTGTGAAAAGTTACTGAGCCTGAGCGGAGCGAGGGCGAAAATTTTTTAAGTTTCTAAAGACTAAAGAGAGTCACATGAAGGCGATTGCAGTGGTAATTCCAGACAGAAAAATAAAAATTGAGAGATTTTGAATGAAAAACCTCGAATTCTAATCAATTTTGAAGTATTAGGTAAAAGAAAATACCTATATAGTTTGCCCGAGCGAAGCGAGGGCGGAAATTTTTTATACAAAATTTTAGTTAAAAAATCATCTAAAGGCAATTCTTTAAATAAAAATTTTTGAGGAAAAAAAATTAATTTGAGACAAATTCGCGACCTTTGATGAATTTTGGGTCAATTTCGCGACTATTTCGCGACTTTCGCGACCAGGAGACACCCTGAAAACAGGACATTTCTCTAAAAAAGCCTCAAAACAGGACCAAAACAGGACTAACAGGACCATTCAGCCCAAAACAGGACCAACAGGACCAACAGGACCTGTTAGACACACTGGGCTAGAAAAAATCACCGAAAATTTTTCTCAAACCACCCACTAATACCCTTCAGTATAGTGTACTACCCACGCAAATTTGAAAATATTTGGTTGAAAACTCGCGCAAATAAAAATTCTCAATGGAAGGCTAAAAAAAAGTAACGTTTTGCTCCATAACAAGGGGCAGGAAAGGGGTAGGGGGCCAAAATTTTTACCACGAGGTTTTCAAACCATATGAACCAAATTCCATCAGTTAGATAGAAAATTCTCGTTTTGTCGTATGTTTTTGTTCATGCTCAAGAAAGACATCCGATGCATCGTTGGGCTGGTATTGCGATGCGATTTGAGTCAACTCGAATGGAAGAATTATTCTGTATAATTTAATTTGGCTCCGATCCATTAAACGCTTTTAACAACCCCCAACACTAGCGACAAAGTTATCAACCTAAATTCCTCGCCAGAGGAAAAAAAACATCGAATTTTTAATACCAATCACAGGGCAAACGAAACAATAAAATGGTTTAATTTACAACCCCCTGCATTACAAACAAACCCAAAGCACGGGCTAATTCCGCCACTATAATTCGCATCGTAAAATACATAGAAAATCTACGTGTACGAGATTTTCATTTATTACGTGTGTGGGCCATGTCCATCACGAAATTATGCTTGTTAAAAGTGCACCTCGACCGGGGTGGTGTAAAATTAAAAGGGCCCAAGACCAATACGAGTAAAATGGTTTATTTCGCGACTACATGGATCAGATTCGCGCTCGTGTTCGTCTCCAAATTAACCCGCGATTCGCAATATATTTAATTAAAACTCGTAAAATCTCCGCAACCCTTATCGAGTTAAATTGCCTAATGCAACTGTCACCCTCGCGATGCGCGTCTTAGTGCAAATACAAATATATCTCGTACATGGTGTTCCGCATCCGCCGTTCGGTACCCTCTTCCTGCACGAGGATCGATATAAATAACTCAACGTTTGTTGACTGATTAAGTTCGAAAGTTCGGTTACACCATTAAATTGGTATATCGAGCGTGACGTCGCGTCGGCAACGTTGATTCAATTTTCGAGTAATTTTTGCGATTTTCCTCTGCTTGGTGGGTTTAATCGTTCGAGGGGATTACTTGAAGGGTATGTCTTCGACAGGTGCGGGATTTTGATTTTTGGAAAAAGCGTGTTCTAAAAGCTCCGGAGATAAAATTTCAACTGCCTGAATTAATATTTCGATTTTTGGCGAATTTTTGAAAATTTAGAAATCAAATTTTTCTATAAAGTGATCTATTCGAAAAAATGTATCTCCATGAAATTTTGATCCCTGCCAAATTTCTTTCTCCCGAACCCAAAGGCCCTTTTTTTTAGCCATTTTGGATCCTCCAACGCAATTAAGATTTTCTTCAGTAGTTTGGAATTTTTCTAGAAGGCATTCAAATCAACCAAGGAAGCTAAAAATCAAATTCTCGCTTCCTTTTGACTAGTTTATTGAGAAAATCTACTTTTGGCTTGATTTTTAGGTAGACACCTCACACCTCGAGTGTTTATTTTCAACAAAATATCAAATTGAAAGAATTTCGAATGAAAGAAAACGGTCAAATCTCTGCACAAACGAACCTCGTTACTGGCAATGAACCTTATTCAGTTAATATCAACTTTACAAAACTAAAGTTACTTATTTTCAGCCATTTTGGAGCCTCCGGCGAAATTTCGATTTTTTCCAGAGGGTATCCAAATTAACATCAGATGCTAAAAATCGAGTTCTTGCCTTCTTTCAACTAATTTAACGCAAAAATTCATCTTTGGTTCAATTTCCAAGCAGACACCTCAAGTGTATATTTTTGATCATTTATTAAAATGAAACAAAAACTCGAAATGAATGACTGGAGACTTCTTTCAAAATTGGGTAGTCAATCGTTCTTAAACGATATTTATGATCTTTGAAGCTAATATTATGAATTTCTTCACGAATTATTGATTATTTTCGTTTTTAATCTCGAAAAATTGAATTCTTTGCAAAAAAATTCATGTATAAATGATTTTTATATATTCACGAATTCGACTTTTTTGCAAATCTGTCAGGAAATTCACCAGTGAGGTCACTTTTTTTTATCAATTATTTGAATAAATTCGCGAATATATCAAAAAAGACAGTAGACAATTGTACAATAATGCTTACTTGTTTCACTCAATGAATATGAAAGTTCTTTTTCTTACCTGCGAACAGAAAAACGATAAATTTGATTAATATTCAAGTATTTCATTTTATGATGAAATTTAATAGTACCTAGGTAAATAACTTATTGTTGGTCTACAAAATTATTGAATACTTGAATGGATCGAAAAAAACCATTCCTTAAATCACTAAAACTTGAAGAAAATTGATAAAAAGGTTTACTTTGAATGACGAATTTCTTTAAAAAATTGAGACTCCCAGCCCGAATAGGATGAGACTAGGAGACGTCAATGTGAGATGCGATTTGAGTATCTACACCTCTCTGAATCGATTATTTCGAAACTAGATACCTCTTTTTGCCCTCTTTGCGAATTTGAAGATTTTTTTATTTTTACCAAATTCAAACTGCTCACTTGAAAATTTCATAGCAGTGTTGCCAAATATACGTCGATATGGATACTTTCATAAAATTTCAATTTAGGAAATTTTCATAAAATTTTAATTTAGGAAATTTTCATTAAATTTCAATTGGGCACTGCTACAAAAAATTTCAAAAAAAATTAATACATTTTTTCTTTAGAGTAAAAATCTTAGATCATGGATGTTCAAATATGTATACTCAAGAAATGAAGCGGAAATGTTTCTTAAACAACATTAATTTTTATTAAAATATCAAGCACTTATATTTTTCTTCAATTTTTTTTCTTTTTTCCAACATTTTAAATTCCTTTTTCCGTTTTCTCTTAATTTTTAAAAATATATTTTTTCCTTTTTTTCAGAACATACATACCTTGATTTTTTTCAATATGATGATGAATTGAAAAAAACTTGATAAAATTTTCGAATAAAGTGTATCTTGTAAATGTTTATACATTATGTCAAAAAAATGTTGAAAAAAAAAAAATAAATTGGAAAAAAAGAAAAATACTCAAATAAATTGGGATATGTTTTGAAAAAAAGTAAAATGTTTTTAAAAATAAGAAAAAATTAGAAAAAGTTATAAAAAATGTTGAAAAAGAAAAAAGTTGAATGAAATACCAATAAGATAATGTTTTTTTTATTTTTTTCAAATTTTCAAAATTGCTGGAAAACGAATAAGACAAAAGGTTGAAAAATTATGGAAACATCAATTTTTTTAGTAAGCTGACTAGAATGTCATTATGTCAGCAAGCATCCAAATTTTATCTAAATTTTTTCAAGTCTAACAAAATGCCATTCTCATTACGTCAATTTGACCTTGAAAACGTTACACAAAAACGTTACATTTGTCAAAAATTAACCCCTAGGCCTAAGACATACTATCTATGTCAAAAATTAATTTAACAATGTGTTTTAACGAAATTTCATAATAAAAAAGCAGAACTTTTACTAAAACGTCTAACAGAACATGTTTCAATCATTTCACAAATTTTTTGTAGGGAAAGGGGCAAAAAAAATTTAGACCACTTTTTAATATATCAAAAAAATTAATGGAAAAAAGAGAAAAATCAGAACAGAGGCAGTACTTGCAGAACTTGGAGACCTTTGGCAAGATTTTGAAGTATTTGAGTGAGCAATTTTGAATAATTTTGTTGGACATGCACCTTTCCTAGGTCAATTTTTTGAAAGTTTTTATAGCAATGGCACCAATTGAAAGAGTTTTCCTTGCTACAAGATGGTGAAATCGGCCCTAGCTCAGATCGAGACCAAAGTCACCCAAAATGTTAGTATTGCTGTAAAGCCACCCCGAAAAAATTGCTGACCCCTTACTCCTGTCCCTACTCCAATTAGGGGGTCATATATGCTAGCCTGGATATAGAAACCAACCAAAGGTGTCAAAAATTGGTTTTTGAGTTGACACCGATTTTGGGCTTTTCAGAAAGAGTAGAATCAAGACCAATTTTTGACACCAGACCTATTACATAGGGTGGTTTCTATATTTAGGCTCACATATCAGACATCCAAACCAAAATTTGAAAAAAAAGTAACTTTAGGAACCTCTGACAATCGAAAAGTAACCAAAAAAGTCCAAAAAAGTAACCTTTTTTTAAATTTGAATTCATGATTTCACCTAGAAAATGTAAAAAAGTCATTCGAATTTTTACTTGGAGGGTTTCGTAATACGAAAATTGCATGGTATACTTTTTTCAAATCATTTTTTTTAAAGCAATTTTTGATTTTTTTACAATTTTTTAAAAGCAAAAACCAAAAAAAATCATTTTTTTACTCATATGTTCGAAAAAAGTAACGTTTTTGAATGAAAAGTAACCAATAGTAACTTTTGGGAACAAAAATTAACTAATAGTGACTTTCCTTGAAAAAAGTAACAAAGTTACTTTAAAAGTAACCTACTGGGATGCCTGTCACATATATGTTCAAAATCGAACATTTTATATTTTTGGAGGAAATGGTCCAAGAATAGGGATCATATACAGGTAGTCCGATTTACTCGAAACTTCGACAAAATATAGTCTAATATACCAGAAAACCACTCCCGAAATTATTTTTCAAAAAGACCTCATACAACATTTTTTATAGATGATTGTGTGTTGTTGTTAGAAAAAACGGACCCTTGCGGAACACACTGTAGACGTGACGTCAAAATTTTGCATAAACCAGAACGACGAACGACGCGTCCATAACCGCGCATTCACGTGTATTAAAACGCAAGTACTAAAACGTTTGATATTCCCACAACTTCGAACCTTCCCAACTTTTGTTCTATTGTCTGGACGACTTTCAAACTAGTCCCATCTTATAGAGAATTTTACGTAGATCATATTCCTTACCTCAAACACCAATGTCCTCACTCAAAATTTCGAGTTATTTTAATGTAAAGTGAAAAAAAGATGTAATATTTACAATGAAAACGTATTTTCATAGCTTTGAACTTTTATAACTTTTGTTGTATCGCCTGCACGACATTCAAACCAGTCCCATCGTGTAGAGAATTTCACGTAGATCATTTTCCTTACCTCAAACACCCATGTCCTCACTCAAATTTTTGAGTTATTTTAATGTACAGAGAAAACAAGATATTTTCACAGCTTTGAACTTTTATAACTTTTGTTCTATTGCCTGCACGACTTTCAAACCAGTCCCATCGTGTAGAGAATTTTACGTAGATCATTTTCCTTACCTCAAACACCTATGTCCTCACTCAAAATTTTGAGTTATTTTAATGTAGAGGGGGAAAAAAATATTTTTATAGCTTTGAACTTTTATAACTTTTGTTCTATTGCCTGCACGACTATCAAACCAGTCCCATCGTGTAGAGAATTTTACGTAGATCATTTTCCTTACCTCAAACATCTATGTCCTCACTCAAAATTTTGAGTTATTTTAATGTAGAGGGGGGAAAAAATATTTTTATAGCTTTGAACTTTTATAACTTTTGTTCTATTGCCTGCACGACTATCAAACCAGTCCCATCGTGTAGAGAATTTTACGTAGATCATTTTCCTTACCTCAAACATCTATGTCCTCACTCAAAATTTCAAGTTATTTTAATGTGAAGGGGGAAAAAAATGTAAAATTTGCAATGAAAACGTATTTTTATAGCTTTGAACTTTTATAACTTTTGTTGTATCGCCTGCACGACTTTTAAACCAGTCCCATCTTGTAGAGAATTTCACGTAGATCATTTTCCTTACCTCAAACACCTATGTCCTCACTCAAATTTTTGAGTTATTTCAATGCAAATGAAAAAATAAGTAATATGATCATGTGTCTTGCAAAATATTGACGTCATACAGTGTGTTAATAAGATATCACTGCGTTTTTTAAGAGGGTCGCGTTTTCGCGACTTTGAGAATTTATTTCTCGGCTCACAATGATCGTATCTTCACCGGAGTGGTGTCAAAATTTTTGTCTCGGCTAGGACTATAACATATATTTTTTTGAAAAAATTGATATGATCCCTATTATGAAATTTTCATACATTCTGGACACTAATTTAGGCATATTTGTAAAAATTATTTTCAACAAAATTGAGACCGGGGAGCCTTGAAATTTTCTTCCTCTGAAATTTTGTAAATCAAATCAAAATGAAGTCGATAGCACTGTCATCAATTTTTTTTTGAAAAATTTTATCAAAAATTAGTCTAAATGACCAGAAAAAAATTACGCTTGATTTTTAGGCATTGAGTAAGTAATTTCAATGAAGTAGGTATACATCAAAAAATCTCCAAATTCATGATCCCCATCGGTCCCACTCTTCTGTAAAGGACAAAAAAAGTGGATCTACCTATAATTTCGAGGTCAATAATTCGGGGAAAATAAAGAAATTCAAATTGCACTTTTTTAGTGGGGATGATCGAGATTTCCAGCAAGTTGCACTGTACCCAAAAGTGACAAAGAACCGTAATTTTTCGAAAATAATTCCACCTCGAGATCTGCCTTTTGGGCTGTAAGGATCAAAATTTTTGGGAGGTTTGCCACTTTAAAATTCAGGCTATTTTTTCCCAACCCACCCTACTTACTCTACCTGAATTTAAAACAGCTCCTTATTGTTTTTTTTTTCAAAATTCAGGCATGCCACACAGATTTTGGGGAAAAATAGTGACTTCAGTGACTTTTTATGAGGCAAAAAGTGACCTATTTTTCGAAACACCCTCCCCACCAAAAAAATTCATAACTCAAACTGTATTTCTCTCTGCAGTAGAGCTGAAAATACTTTTTTTTCTGAAAAATTTTTTCATCAATGGAGGTAAAAACGTCAGAAATGGCTTAAAAAATACATTGATCCTTCCTCCACCACCCCCTAAAATTCTGAACCGATACGATCATTTTTTGTGATTTTTTTTCTGAGGGAATTCAAAAATTGATTATCAAAATTTTGGGTTCCTAATTTCGACCACCAGTCCCCCCCCCCCCACTTTGAGATGAGGGGTCGGTTGTACATTTTTCTTATTCTACTTAGTAATAGGATGTAAAAAAAAAACGCTCCTAAAAGTCGATTAACCCGATTATTGGTAATTATTTGAGGGAATAGAAAATTTTCAAAATTGATTTTTTTCTGAAGGCCCTAGTTCCTCCAGATGACATCCTGAGAGAAAATGGTAAATGACAAAATTGTTCGTTTTTTAATGCTCTACAACTTTTGTTTCAACTATTTTTTCATTAGTGCGTAATTTCGAAAGTTATCGACGAAAAAACAAAATTTGAATCCCCTTACTCCCCAAAAGGAGGACTAAATTATGCACCAATTTTAGGGAAGTTTAGGAATCTTAAAATACATACCCTACTACGAAACTGCCCCTTTCTGCTAATTTTTTTTTGGGTCAAAACCTAAAATGACTGTACTATACTATGCTATTTCGTTTTTTTCAATTTTCTCCGCTAGTTTTGCTTGTAGGGTTGTCATTTTGGTCTCAAATTGTTTATCTGTGAAAAAGGAGCATGAAAATTTTTTTCCCAGTAGATTGCGTCTATAGCAGCTGGTGGTCGAAATTAGGAAGCGGTTCAGATTTGGGCATTTTACCCTTAATAAATCTTTAATTGAAGCTACGAGTTTAAAAATATGCTTCAAATAACTGAAAAAAAGAATTAACTTTTTTTATAGGTAATAATACATTTATAATTAATATAACTTCCGTTTAAAATAAGTTTTTACTGAAAAAAATCGTAATATTCTGCATCTAAAAACTACGAGTTCTAAAAAATAAACTAGTATTTTTTTAAATTTTATGCAAGAGCGGAAGGCCGTTTGAATAAAAAAAGTGACTTTAGAGTGAAAAAACGGACTAATAGTGACTTTTGGTCAAAAAAGGGACTTTTAGTGACCAACCCTGAAAATAGGGGACAAGTCACTAGAAAAGGTGACTCTGTGGCATGCCTGAAAATTTCGAACTCGTTTGCGATCAATTTACCGTACCATTATCCAGAACTCATTGAAAAACAGCCCATCGAATTTGTAGAAAATTCTACTCGATTACACTCGCATTCGACTCGCAAAACCGCAAACTCGACTCTACGAATCGACCATCTGTTACCATACCGCAATTCCAGGCACCTCCTTCACACGTCACACCGCACCTTTACACTTAAAAAGCTCACATCGATCGGAGCCAGTCTCTGAGGCAGCGTTTTCATTACCCGGAGAGAATGTCAAGAATGCAATTACGTCGGTTTGATGTTCAAGACCAAGGTGGAGATGAGACGCGGACATAGACTAGTATCTTCGATAAAGTCGCCGACGGCGCGCGTTATTGCCATAAAAATAAAGTCATTTGAAAAAGGGGGAAAAGCTGTACGCGTGGTGCTGTCCGCGCTCGCCACCACCACCGACGGAGTTCACTCATCTTCGCACAAGCACAGACGTATCCGTATCCTCTTCCTACATGAACTGTACGATGTAAGCTCGAAAATAGACATTTCAAATAGGCCTACGTTTATATATAGTATGGTACGCGAGAATAGGGACTAAAATGTCAACAAAAGTGCATTACACTTTTAAAATCGTTCCGAGGGGATATAATTGGTGTAGCGAAAGAAATTGGGGAATCGAATCAACATCCCTGCTCGTACCTCATTGCCATGCCACTAAATCAACACGACTACAAAAAAACCTTCATATCGCAATTTGTTTTTAAAGGGCTTTCTATCGCGTTATCGCCCCGTTAAATCAATGACCGCGACTCTTTTTACGACTTCCTATACATTACCGATGTCGATATACGCGTACGAGGCAGCGAAAATAAAAAAAAATGGTAAAAACTTCGAGTGGTTCGCGTATACCTACAAGCTGCCAATTTCCACAAACACACCGGTATAGGCAAAAGCAGAGTACTTCAACTTTCTACATACAACAAAATGTTAATATGAGTCATTAATAAACCGTACGAGTCCGAGTTCGTATTATGGTCACCGATGCGTGAACTTTAATACAAACAAATTATGAATCATTCTTGGAAAATTAATAATCTGCAGAGATGATAAGAACGTGTTATCATTGGTAAATTTTCTCGCCACCGCATCAAAGAAGGTAGTCCGAATCGCACCACAGACCCGAAACAATACTCTCCTTGTGTAATTTTTTTCTCTCACAAAATTCTCGTCTCATTGTGAATAGTGTTCTCAAACGAGCTGATTGATTAGATTTTTTCTCTCCATCTTCTGCGAGCGAGGCGATTTTAAAAACAGCGGGAATTCTCGTTCTAACGTTCAAAAATGTAACGCTATTTAAAACACTTTTCGTTTTGGTACGAGTGCTTGATAAATGCGCTGTCTGCGAGCTTTTTCGATCGTATACATCACGTTTAATTAGAAATTTAACGGGTAATCGATGAAAACACGAGTGAGTTTATTTTTCAACAACGAATTCCACGTAGTGTCCTATCGTCGCGTCGTCTATCGTATTTTCGCTCGTTTCCCTTCTTGTACCGATGGTCTTGTTAAACACATCTATTTTATAGTGCGGTGGCGTTTCGTGCTCGGTGCGAATCCAGATACATACCGGAGAACACGGCTGTTCGACTATTTATCGTTAAGCTCCCTCGATGTTGCATCGTTCGTGTGTTTTTCCCTCCAGACGAAATAATTTAAGACTTTGGAGTGTAGTCGTACATCAATGTTGGAACGTTATTTGAACCGACGTCTTGAGCATCGTTTTTTAATTCGAGCGTTAATTTTTCAGTAGGGAGATGGAGTAAGGGAGAGATAACATCGAAGTAGCTAAGGTCAAGTTGGACACCTTTGGAGTGATAGGAGATTGGATCCGGGGATGGACGATGGTCTGAACAGAAGAGTGGAGCAGGCATCCCCCATAATTACAAAATGGTATTTTTAGTTGAGAAATTTGGTTTCAGTCGGGTTTGAGGTAAATTATGATCTTAGAAAACTTGCTCGAGTCGGAAAAATTGAATTCAAGTGGAAAAATGGGAGAAAATGTCATTTGAGCAAGAATTTTTCAATTTTTTTGTCTCTTAAATAGTGCAAATTTCGGCTCATCCTGAATTAAAAGAACAAAATGTGACAAAAATTGGCAAAATTATCAAAAGAATTGCCAAAATTATTTTTTAAAAATCAATATTTATAAAAATTGAAGGAAAAATAAAAATTAATGATATATCCATAAAAAGTTTCAAGAAAATTTTTAAATTGTGTATGAAAATCATTTAGAAATGACGTACAAGTCAATAAAATAAAATTGGAATCATATAACTACATCAAATATTGTAAAAATAACTTAAAACCCCATGAAAAATTTGAAATTGAAAAAAATGGTAGATTTTCAAACATAAATGATTCCAAGAAATGAAAAATTCTATTTTGTAAATCATTGAAATTCTGGAGAGTCGTTCAAAACGGTTACCTACTTCAGAGTAAATAATTTTCTAAAAATTTTTTAGCACCATACGATATCAGACCATTGAGCCATTGCTGGCTAAAGTTCTTAGATGGATATTTCGCTTTGGTCTTATGTACTTTGAATGATGATGACTTAGGCTTATGGTACTTGGAGATACTCTTCCTGCTTAAAATAATACCTAGTTTAACATTGTTTTTCATTCTTTGGGATATCCCCAAAAGCCCCAAAAAGTAAAGGGTGGAATTTAGGGTCAAAATAATCTCAGATATGGATTTTGAGACGTCAGGAAATATGAATTTCGATATCTTACTCGCAGATGGTTCAATTTTGGTTCATCTCCTCACTTCCATAGCGTCCCTTTTGCAGGCATGCCACGCAAATTTTGGGGAAAAATAGTGACTTTAGTGACTTTTTACGAGGCAAAAAGTGACCTATTTTTCGAAAAAAGTGACCAATTTTTTAGGGTTTTTTTTCATAAATAAATACATCCCCCCCAAAAAATTCATAACTCAAACTGTATTTCTCTCTGCGATAGTGCTGAAAATACTTTTTTTCTGAAACATTTTTTCATCAAGGGTAAGGGTGCCATATTTTGACCACATTTTTTCAAACTTCCACCAATCAAAGACTTATGGAGGTAAAAACGTCAGAAATGACTTTAAAAAAATACATTGATCCTTCCTCCACCACCCCATAAAATTCTGAGCCGATATGATCATTTTTTGTGATTTTTTTTCTGAGGGAATTCAAAAATTGATTATCGAAATTTTGGGTTCCTAATTTCGACCACCAGCCCCCCCCCATATTGAGATGAGGGGTCGGTTGTACATTTTTCTTATTTTACTTAGTAATGGGATGTAAAAAAAAAAAATGCTCCTAAAATTCGATTAACCCGATTATTGGTAATTATTTGAGGTAATGGAAAATTTTTAAATTTGATTTTTGTTTCAACTATTTTTTCATTAATGCGTAATTTCGAAAGTTATCGACGAAAAAACAAAATTTGAACTCCCTTACTCCTCAAAAGGAGGACTAAATTATGCAAGTTTTGGGAAAATGACTGGAGAAATGAACTCGGGTGGTCAAAAAACATAGATTTCAATACCATAATCAATATTGCCGGATTTTTTTTCATCTTATCCCCTCCTTTACTCCGTAAATTCTGGTTTGGAGTTGGAGTCAAAATGATTCTGGAAATGGATTCACGGTTTTCGAATACCCTCTCCCCCCTCCAACCGAAGCTATGTCCCCAAAAAAAATTCCAAAACAATCTACTGTAAATATTTTAATTAAATATTCTTATTGTTTTTTTTTAAAATTGTGTTTCTTAATTACTTTCAACCCTTTCCTCAGGAGGAGGATAAAATTTAAAAATTGCTTTACTAACCCGAAAAAATACAAGGGATCGAATGACGGCAACTAGAAATATCTATCTTTATTTGTATAACTTAGGCGCGACTTAAGAGTCGTAGTGGCAACATGAATCTCACCTTGCATAAGCGGGAATTTTGCAGGGACCTTTGAGGATTTAATTAGCGACTCACATAAGAAATAAGACAGTTATTTTGTAGCAAATTTAACGTAGATTAATATTGTAAAAGACCAATTTTTTGAAAGATGGTGTTTTCGTTGAGTTATAAGCAAGAGAACCATTTTGGAGCTCGGGAAAAGGGGCTCAACTCCTGTTAGAGGGTGTTCCAGGGATATCCTGTGTCAACATGCCGAATTCTATTTTGATGTGAACATTTCCTGTAAAATTTCACTGGACTAGAAAGTAAAAATTTTTCAATTGAGTTTTTTGGGTTCCATAACTTAATTGAGGTATTTGGGACACGTTGCCAAATTTTAGGATTTTGAAATACTCTGTCCCAATTCAGTTTTTTTTAAAAAAAATACATTCATGTTTAAAATTAAAAGTGTAGGGACACTATGTCCAAATTTGAGTTTTTAGAACACTGGGTTCCAAATGAGTTTTTTGGGACACCGTGCCCGGAAAGAGGTTCAGGATATTGTGTTCAAATTAAGATTTTGGGCAGGGATTAGGAGTCGACTCCGGACGTCTCCGGCTTGACTCTGGGATCGAGCCGGAGTCAGGGAGTCAAGGGAAAGATTGACTCTGGGATCGAGCCGGAGTCAGGGAGTCAAGGGAAAGATTGACTCCGGAGTCAAGCCGGAGTCAGAAGTCAAGGTAACAGGGTGACTCCGGAGTCAAGGTGGAGTCAGCAGTCAACTTTTTTGGCTAATTTCTATTCTCTACTCCAAAATCGGAGTCAAACTGACTCCAAATTGACTCCGACACCGGCTTGATTCCGGAGTCAAGCAGGAGTCAGGAGTCAACGTTGAAATTGACTTCGGAGTCAAGATGGAGTCAGGGCGGATTCAGGAGTCGAGGTCTGAAAGTGACTCCGGAATCAAGTAGGAGTCAGCAGTCAAGAATCAACTTTCTCCCTTGACTCCGGGAGTCAAGCCGGAGTCAGGAGTCAAATTTTTGGCTGACTCCTATTTCCTGATTTTGGGACATAATGGCCAAATTAGAAGTGTTTTGGACATCATGTCCAAATTGAGTTTCCAACATACGTACTGGATACGTCATACAGTATTGGGAAAGGGGAGGTAAAGGGGGTAATCTGTAAAACAGGGAACCAAATTCCAGTAAAAAAAAATCGACGTATTGATTACGTCATCTGCTAAAATAACAAAAAGATGAATCGAAAATAATGTAGAATTTGAAAATGACATATCGTTAAACTTGAAAAAAATGGATTTTTTTTAAAGTCATCAAATTAAAAAAAAATAAAAATTATTTTCATCTAACATTTAAATGCAAAGTTATTTCCTAACTACATAGAAAACACACCACGACTTGAGCGTTTTCACTCAAAACCAAAACTTGAGTGATTTTCTTCTAATTTTTCCAAAACAAAGCGAAACTTTCAAAAAATTTTCTGACTTGAACGTAATTTTTTTTCCAAGTAAAATTTAATTTTGCCATCATTAAATAGGAGGCAGGCTGCCCTCATTGCTCCCACTTCGTATAGTCTGGTCTTAATCCATGGTGCGCATTGAATCTAAAAAATAAACATTTTTGCCATTTTTTGGATTTTTCTTGTCGACGTTATTAATTTCAGAAATTTCAACAACTTCTTGAAAACTTTAAAATAATTTGTAGGTATCATAATTTAAGAAATTTTCATGATGTCATAAATTTTCGAGTCCATTTTAAATATATCTGATCAAATTTTGAAATTTTTTTGATTAATTTTTTTAATCTTTTTTTTCAGAGTTTTGAACAATTTTCAAGATATTGAAGAAAAAAACTTAAAAGTCGTATATTTGACAATATTTTTAGAGGAAGTAAGGGACGGTGGGGCAGGGGCTGGATGCACCAACCTAGGCCAAATCTATTCAAATTGGTCAAATTGTCTGATTCTTGCAACAAATTAAGGTTCAAACATTTACCTTTCATTTCGCTGAAAAAATTCCATTTTAGTGCATACCTCAACCCTACAGAATTTTTTGAATTTTTTTCACTTTTTTGCACCCCCCCCTCCCCCATGGGGAAGGATGAAAAATTCCATGGGGCAAGACGCAAACAGTGAAGACTTGATGAAAAATCGCGATTTTTTTTTTTGTAAAATTTACTTACGTATATTAGAGGTGGATACTACAGATTTAAATAGAAGCGTAATTTTTGAAAAGAGGAGTTCTAAAAGCTTTGTATTTTTGATTTATGCTCCCTTAGTTGATTTTCTGATTTTTTAGGCAAACTTTTGATATTTTTGATATTTTATCTAAAAGTTAAAGCAAAAATGTGATATCCTGAAAAAATATCACAAAAATATCAATTGGACCATCTTTAGCACCATGTGTGACTTTTTCGAAAAATTCGTATTTAAAAACAATGTTGGCATCCTGCCCCATTTTCAATTTGCATCTTGCCCCACTGGCACTATTTTTCTTTAACGCAATGTACTAGGAAGAAAATATAGGGAAAAGTGCCAACCAAATACATCATTCGATAGGTAATTGGATGAAGATTACAAAAAAAATTACCTGAATTTTTTTTTCAAAACTTGAAAACATGATATTTCCCAAAAATTAAATTTCAAGAATTTTACGAAAATCACGTAAAATCACATTATTGATAATAACTCATAGACAAGCAATCCGTCAGATCTGTGATTTTTTTCTGTTTTGTATCGAATGGATACCCATCCACCAATTTCCCATGAAAAAATGTTTCAATCACATCATTGACGACAATAAGCCAATTTGCATCTAGCCCCCTGGTGCATTCTGCCTCACCTTCCCTTATTTCAAATATCGTCCGCCATTTTATCAATTTTTACGCCATTTCCAATCAATTTAATAGCATTTTAGAAAATTATGGTTTCCATTTTAAAGATAAACAAAGAAATTTAAATCAACTTTCAAGATATTTTGAACATTTTAATCCAGATATCAACGTTTTCATGATTTCCAAATAAATTAATGTGATAGGTTGGAAATTACATTCTCAAATTTAGTTGAAGAGAAGCGAAGCTTTTTGCATGGAAAATAATTGTTGAAGTTAATATGTTTTTTGGTTTGCCATATTATTACAAAATATTGCATTTTAAAGAAACCAAAACTGGTTCCAGAGATAAATTTGGAATAGAAAACTCTACGATGCATAAATCCTTCAAAAATCCCGCACAAGTGGACTAATTCCAGTAATACTTGGCAGACTTTTGGCGAAAAAAATTTGTAAGAAATTGACTAAATTGTCTCTGCGGAAGGGGGGGGGAGTGTTGAAAATTCCGAGTACTTAGTTCTATGAACTTGTTGGGAAAAAATTTACGAAAGATGAGGTAATCGTTGATTTTAAACATCTCAACAAGCAGGAAATTTAGACCAGAATCGGAACCAATTTTGGCCAATTTCCAATCGGAATTACCGAGCAAATATTCGAGAAAAATTCAATAACTTTGGGTTGAAATGCGCAACATCTGCGTACATACACAACACTCATACGTACGCCTATTCGTACTATGTATACGGCCAATTCGAGCGAAACCAGCGCACTTGAAGCACCACGGCGATGACATTCGAAGGACACAACATTTTATATACAACGTTATCATAATGGAATAGCCATTTATCGGACGAAACAAATTGTAGCTTTGAAAATATTACAAATTCACTTAACCGGAGCGGAGCCGAGTCCGAGCCACGACAATATTCATTCGCTGGCCATTGAGAAGATAATAACATATTATCAATAGTGAAAAGTTACGCTGCACATTGGCGAATCAATGTCAAACCGAGCACGTTATCGTTGCCGGCGCAAAGTTCAACAATCAGATTGCTCTGTCCAGGTACCCAATGGTCGGCGTGCTAGCTCGAAACGACGAATTCAGCAGAGCCACCGAGATTCTTATACAAATAGGTATACGAATTACTCGAAGATTCGCCACAAATATGCAGCCGGCGGGGTCTGCGGTGCACCCACACGATTTCGGTCATTGGCACACTTTCTCGATACGTTTCCCCTCCTGCGGTCTTTCACGAGTTTCCAAGAATGCGGAAATTGTTTCGTCTTCGAGAAACAGCAGCAGATTATACGATGGAAAAAACATCGGCGTTTTTCATTTTCACCGCAGCAGTCTCGGCGGCTAGACGAAAAACATGGCTGGAACGTCACCCTTAGTGCCGGAGACATCCTTCGGGCTTCGGGGACTGGATGGCGGTGCGACGTCTCAATAAAGTGAAATTTAACGCCGCCGAGCGTATTTTCACACCGCGATAATCTACGCCGCAGTGCGCCGCGATGCCGATACTCGTAAATAGAGACACAGCAGCGTAAAATTGTATATGTACCAGCGGCGCAGCAAAGGCGCAACACCAGATTCTACCATTCTGCGTAGTAAAATACCTAGCTGAAGTTATAGAAACGTTGTCGAATGAAGCTGAAGCGAATGCATCGCATCGCTTTCCAGTCTGGTTATTTTTGCACGCTCTCATTGTTTCCAAATTACGCGATATGCCTGTTCGACGACGGCGAAATCCTCCGCTTCTCGCTCAATCTCGGCGTCTTTCTCTCTCTTTCGATGATATCTCCGAACGACCGATGTTTATGCTATTTCGTAGCCGCGGCTCGCGGATCGCGGGCTCGGCCCACCTCTCTAGATCTCACCGTAGCAACGTCGCCCAGCACCAGCATCGCGTCAAAGGAAATGAGATTTCATTTCTCTTCGGTACGGTGCAACCAGTCGAAGAAGGTATTGATGGAGAAAAATTGGCGAATTTCCCCAAATTGGTAGCAGGTGGAGGGAGGGGGTGAAGCGGAAGGTAAAGATGTCTATGGTAATTGGGGAGAAGATAAACGTTCTGTGAACTTTTTAGGAGATCACGTCTTTTACTGTGAAAAAATAATTAGAAGAAATCAAATTTTTCACCAGTTGAGATGAATTGATCCGAAAATTCGCAAATTTTTTCATGAACTTCCCTTTTAAGGTGAAAAAATTTCGAAATTGATCGAGGATGCAGAAGATTTTGGAGGACCTTACAAATACTATAAATGAAAAGACTCTGGACCTCTCGAAAGGCAACTGCAGCATTCAAGATTCAAGATCACAAGTATTTATAGAATTTTCCAAGGAGCTTAAACAATTTGCTGACTGAATTCACTGATAATCAGGTAGTAATGCCATAAAAAGTACATGCAATTCTTCAGGATTTTGAAAATAATCCCCACACTTTGCTGTTGACATGCAACATGCATGTCTTCAAAAAATTATTCGATTATTTCACGGTCGAGGAGAAAAATCATTCAAAAAACAGGGTGTCTAACAAAATCTCAAACCCCAAAAGAAGGACTTTCAGCATGACCTTTTCAAAATTAATATTGTATCCCTCCCTCCCCCACCAAAAAAAAATTCAAACTCATTTTAGGAGGACAAATTTTTTCTGTTTCAAAATATTTCATTGTTTAAGATGGAAGAGAAGCGTTAATACCATGAATTCGCAAAAAAAATAAATTCACTGAGCCTAAGCGAAGCGAAGGCGAAAATTTTTGAAAAAAAGAGCATCCAGAATCTAAAAATTTCTTCATTAGGTAAAATTTGTGCTTTTTTCGTGTTTTATTTAGACTTTCAAAAAAAACGATATCTATGGATCCGTTCCTAATTTCCTTCCAAAAAATCAAAACATTTTTGAAAATTGCAATCGAGATCGTTACTTCCTTTGATAAGTGAAAAGGACAATTTTTCACTTGAAAATATTAATTGCCTACTCTCTCAATTATAAATCAGTGAAAATTACCGAAAACCACTGAGAAACAGTTAGAATTGCAGCACAGGAGAAAATCAGTGAAATTTTTTCACTGAAAACAAATCAGTGAAAGAAAATCACTGGAAATCAGTGAAAATTCACTGAAAACTCAGTGATATTTATGAAATTCACTGAAAAATCTGTGAAATTCTTTGAATAATCAGTGAAAAATCACTGAAAATCAGTAAATTTCACTGATTTTTCCTGTGCAGCAATTCTGACTGTTTATCAGTGATTTTTCACTGATTCGGAATGAGAAAGTAGGCTTGGAAAGGAAGAAGTTTCATACCATTATTTTGAAAATAAAACTGTGTAAATTTACTGAGCCCGAACGAAGCGAGGGCGAAATTTTTTGGAGAAAAGAGCATTCAGGCACCCATATCATCTTTCATCATCTCACACAAAGTTGCCACTAGCGACATTTCAAATATTTGTGATTTATTTTAGCTTGTGGCGGGTGAGTCTCAAAATTTGAAATAGGAAGGCCTTTTTACTCAATATAAGGACTTCGGAAGGACCGGAAGGACTTGTTAAACACCCTGAAAAAAGAAGTCAAACCCATCATCGAAAGTCGAGGAAGCAAAGGAGCCGTTTGATCCTTAATACCTCAATAATGACAAACTTGGCTCTCGAGTACAAAAATTAGAATTAAGTAAGTTGGAAAATTTGATGCTTTCTTCAAAGAAAATATGCAAAATTTTCATTTTGCAGTAGAAAAAAGAAAAAAAAAAGAGAATTTCTGAAAAAAATTCTGAATGGGGAATTTTTAATTCTTAGGGTACATTGTTGAAAATGAAGGTCTATGCACAGAAACAGAGGACTAGGTACCTCGAAAATTCATCACTCTTTGAAGAACCGGAGATGAACCAAAATAAAATTACCTATTAAAAGAAAGCTAAAAGGTGAAAATTTCCGATAAAACTGTACAGCCGCACTTTCCCATTCATTTCCCACAATTTTTATGTTCAAAAAAGTAATTTTTTGAACATTTCCAATTTGAATGAATAAGAGGTGATTTCGGTCTCAAAATATTTTCTCATTTTCTCTCATTTCTCCTCCTCCAGATCAAATGCCACAATCAAAAATTAATTTTTGGAATTTGTCAAATTTAATAATGTATCAAGAGAAAAGGAGGCGATAAATAAAAAAAATTGTAAAGGATAAACGTGGGTTCGGGTCTAAGTCGCCTGCACCCTCGCACATGCAGACTCCACGCACCTTACATACACCTACTCATACGTATATATCACAACAC